>JAUYWV010129479.1:0-19893 GCA_032274565.1 Nematoplana nigrocapitula
CAAGGACTACTAGAATATTCTAGTAGTCCTTGCGCAGGATACATGTCGTCGTCAGGGGGGGGGGACTTGAAGGAAATCGAGAACGCGAGTGCCAATGTCTTGGTCAAGGGCGGAAATTTAGTGGTGTCTTTTTATTTGGCCTCGCTGTTGCGTGGATGATGAGGAAAGCTACACGATCTGGATTTGCAGCCCTTGCATTGATTAGTGACTCTTGTGATGGACTGCAATTCAAAACAGAGAGAGTGGAACAAGTCGTTGTTCAATCGGACTGACAGTGAGTTATAATAAAAGCAAAGTTTTGTCCGTATGATGAATCAGGCCGTTTGTACCTGACTGAAGGATGTATAGAACCATTTATCTACTTGGGAAGTTGCATTAGTGTGTTGGGTGACATAGACCAGGAATTGAAGAGAAGATGGACTTTAGCCTAAGCTGCTTTGGGGCGATTGGCAAAGATCTGGAGAATCGAAAGCATTCGGCTGAAGGTTAATATCAACATATATAATACTTGTGTGGTATCAGTGTTGTTCTGTGGTTCGGAGTCGTGACAGTTGACAAAGCAGCAAGAAATGGAACTAGATATTTTCGATCAGAGATGCTTATGGTACATTCTGAGAATCCGCTGGCAATAGAATGTGTCAGATGCGACAGTGAGAAAGAGAACAGGGCAGGAAGCACTGAGCAGCAAGAGAGTTGGAGATTTATTGAGGCTGGATAACACCAGGACTACGAAGCAGGCATTGGACTGGAAAACATGACCTGGAAGGAGAGAAGAATGGGAAGGCAAAGGCGGACGAGGACGCCGACTCTGAGGTTCGGAGAGGCGACTCTCTTCCCCAGACGACCCTTTGCCCGCGCAGCTATCCAACGAGTTGCGGCACAGGCGGACACCCGCCATTACCTGACCGATCCACACTCAGCCACCCACCGCGCTTGTCTTCCGAATGGCCCTTTCCTCACCCCCTGACCTCATCTCATAATCGGACAGCTTCGCACTGGGCACTCCACTCTTCTTGCTGCCTACCGGCACCGGATCGACTTAACCGACTCCCCTCTCTACCCTTTCTGCCTCCTATCTCCGGAGGACCTCTACCTCTTCATCCACTGCCCCTCTCACTCTAACCTTCGCCTTTCTCTTTTCCGTGTGACAGCCCGTCCCTCGCCATCCTCGTGGACAGGGACCGAGTGCTGTCGTTCCTCAGGCGGATCGGGGTGCTGACGCCCACTCCCTCCTTCGACCGGGAATGAGACAGACAAAGAGAGTGGAGAGAGATCTGAAGCAGATAGGGACCATACCTGGAACAAGGCGAAGCTTCTAACAGCGGACAGAGTTAGCTGCAAGGTTTTGGGCGCCCGACTCAGTGAAGAAAGTGACACCGGATGAAAATGATAATGATGATTATATTCATTTGAAATTTCATCATAGATCGTATAAAACTGAAGCGTGTTCTTCAAATATATTATAATAAATATTGCAAAATAAATGTCCAAATAATTGCCACACAAAGCAAAATAACTCGCTGCAAGCTCTGTTAAAGCACACACGTGAAAAATTACATAAAGGGAAACCAATACAGTTGTCGCCTAATATGACGTGGTATGTTACAGATAATAAAACATGCAGTAAAAGAAGAGCTAGGTTAACAGAGTGACATTTGTCTAGACTTTCTCTAGTCTCTTGGTGTGATTAGAAAAATAGTTCCTTTGGAAGACAATCTCTTTGGCAAAATATACATACAGTACAATGGCATTAATGTACACAATTATGTTTTTACCAGGGAGCAGGCATACAATAAAGCATTGTCACTTCACTTCTACTTTGTAAAATGTAAGATATCAGCTAAAAAAGGAAATACAAATAAATGCTCCTGAAATCGAGTCTGTTTATCACAGAGAGAATATATCACACCAGATTTACAAAGTAGACGTATAGGTAATGTGGAGTTGACTTGCAGTATCACAGATCAGAAAAAATAATTCAAATAAAGGCTACACAAACAAGATTGATGCGAGTCAATTTCCAAGTGCATAATTACTAAGTACAGATGCGCTTTTGGTTCACTAACTGGGTCAGAACACGGTCCCTTTAAAGGGATCGAGCAAAGATAGACTGCCGTAAGATACGGTCGGTTTGGATGCCAAACGAAAATCGTTGGAGATGCGCCTCTCGCTGTTTGACTGGCGATTGGGGTTCTGGTGAGGCAGTCGGGACCTCTGCCTTCGAACAGCTTGGTCAAATTTGCGCATCAGATTGGACCCCGCGAATTGGTCATTAGGGTTAGTGAACTGCCCCGTTGGAATAGCCTGACCGCGTGACTCTTGAACGGCGAAGGTCACCGGGCGTCTGTAAATTGACGAATCGGCGGCTTCCAGCAGTTGTTGGTCCTTTGTCGGAGTTTCAGTGGTGACACAGTCAGGAGGGAACATGGTTCTCAGATCTAGGAACGTTGAGGTGGGTGGCGGTGCCGATGGAAGCGGTTGCAAGTGATTCGAATGTGTCTGAGCACCACTCTTATGCCATTTATAGGAAAGCATAGCCTCAGATCGCTTAAGACTCCCGGTAAAGGCGTGCATATTTGGACGAGTAGGTTTGTCAGAATTATCAGTATCCTCTTTGTGACCATCAAAAGAAAACAACCGAACTGGTTTACACTGTTTCGAACCAGCCTTACTCATACCATCTTCACTGAAGGTTGAAGAATTTATATACCCCGAATCAACTTCATCTTGATCTTCGATGTTAGGAAGTGTTGATAGACGTTTCAACTTTGAACTGGACACTCGCTGATAGGCTGTCCTATTCTTTCGACTTTGCTTACTCGGCTTGGAAGAGGACGGATCAGGCTGAATATGGTTCTGACTTAGATCCACAATCTCAACTTTGGAGGGTCGCATAACAACCAGACTTGTCGCCGGGATCCTCTCCTGGGTGAGAGAGGCAGTACTGCGATGTGGAAGATCGATCGGCCTTTTTGGTCGTTCTAATGTCGAAAGCTTATCCGGTCCACGGGGGACGGAACTGTGCGGAGTCCTCGAGATTCCAGCCGAACGGTTTCGACTGATCACCACATTACTCCGTTCCAACTTGCCAGAGAATACATTTACGGTGGACACAGAAGACTCGAGTGCTTTTTCGCGGTCGCTCATTTTTGAAGTCTTAATCGAATTTCCGGACAGCACTCGTATGAGTCTCTCCGGGGTTGAATCCGTATTCGGCTTGTTTTCGTCTTGCCGCATTTTCAGCTTGAGGGGCTGGCCGCTGCACCGGATCGGTCGGGGCATGGACAGACGTACAGTGTCCGGAGCACCAGCTGTGGCCGCGCTGACACTATAGCTGCCTCGTCGGCGGATCGGGGTGCCGGCCAAAGTAAGATCGATACCATTGTAGGGCGGCACGGAAACAACCGGTTGTTTGTAGAGCAACTCGAACCGGCCAACATCACTAGACCGACCTTGACGACGGTCCAGCACCACTGGAAGGGGAGCACAACATTTGGGTTAATTTTGTTGGAGGAGTGGAATGCAGTTCATGCATTGAAATATGAGAATAATGTTTATTGAAAACCACGTCTTTTGTTAGAAGTTTTGCCTGTGTTTTAAAAAATGCAGCTAGATGTTCAAATAGTTGGCTACCAGATAATTTCCAAAGTTTCCAATATACTATACAACTATGTCATACCAAAACGTGTTCATATGATACGTAATGTCCCGTAGTGTGGGAATTTACAACAACGATGTCGGAAGGTAGAGTAACAGCTAAAACTGATTTGAAGAAACATAATTGATTTGTGCCACTCTTCCATATTTGTGAAGAAGAAGAAATTAGTGTAAGATGCAATAGCAGATTATCTCGCTGAGGGATTACAGTGGCAGTAGTTGGAATTGGTGCCAATTCATTCTACAGAACAGAAAAGGAGAGAATTTAATTAGTCGACAGAGATTCTGTGCCTTCAATCAGGGATCCACAAGAAATTTATAGTCGATGACTAAATATGCCAAAGAAGATCTAAGCGCAGATGTACGTATTTATTACCGTGGCAATGAAGGACAAGTACACTGCATTGCAAAAAATGGAATTCTTGCTGGCTGTTCTCAGTAGATACGTTTTTATTTTTTCATTAACAAAGCCGGAACGTGTCTGGACATACTGTATGACGCATAGGTGACCCCGCCAACGTACAGACACCAACGAGACACCTGTGCAATTGTCAAGCCAGCCTTAAGTTCTACCTAATTGGATAGTTTAAATTTGAAGTGAGGCGATAAGATTGCATGTCTACTGAGAACAGCCAACAAGAATTCCATTTTGTTTGCAATGCAGTATAGTGTTATGACATTCTTTAAGATAGATGTTGTGGTGGAGGGCTCATCAAAGCTTGCGCCGGCTCCGTCAACTGTATTTTTTTCTTAAAACAAATATTTAATGACAACACTCTTAGTCAAAGCAACATTCGTCTTATTACCAACCTTAAACGCGCTTATAAAAGTTAAAACAATGACAAATATTAACAATTGAAATCTCGAACGTCCTTACTCGCCAAACATTGAGTCTTTACAGAAATACGAGTCCAGTATGACTAACTCAGACGATGAGAACCGATAGGACGACTGCAGGAGTCGAAGAGCAGCCTTTTGAAGGCCTTCCGGAACTCGATATTGAATGTGGTGTAGATCACGGGGTTGAGGAAAGAGTTTACATAGCCCAGCCAAGTGACCAGGCCGTAGACACTTTGTAAAAAGTGGGGAATGGGGCCCTCGCGCAGGCTCTCGTATTTGAGACAGAAGCCGTTGAGTACGTTCACTGTGAAGTAGGGCATCCAGCACATAAGGAAAACGGCTAAAAATAGAGAGGGAAATATATATAAATGTGAACTTGTCGAAACCTGTGAGCGCAATTTCACGCTAGTCAAATAAATAATTTATTTTAGCAGGTCTATTAATGACCCAAATGAAAAAATAACGTTTCTACATTTCGACCTATGAATAGGAGCAGCATTTAACACAGAACATGGGTAGTATGGTTGTGGCTGTCAATGGTTCACCCAAAAATATAAATGTCCTCATGGGTCTAAAAATAGACTGTAGTACGTCATAAATTTCCACTGTTTTATTTATAGCAGCCAATCAGACCATCAGTACGTCATGGATTTCCAGGAATTCCCCTGAGGAAATCTCCCCTCTCCTTTCAACTACGTTTTAGTCTACCGATAAGTGTTCTAGCAATTGCAAGGTATCATAGCAGAATCCTATTTTAATTATCTTCATCGATTTTCTAAGCGGAGTGGCCCTGAGTACACCCAAATGAAAGTACATATTCATCATCCTCGTCTTCACTTCTCCTCACTGATTATTTTTGTCACTTCTCTCGTTTTCCGACATCCATAAAAGAACACAACCGGTCGTCTCCTACACATTTTCTATAGATTTTGGTAAATGTTTTTTTTTGAAAATGATAATAACGATGCAAGAACCATTTCTATTAAAAAAATATATTCCACTGCTGTTTATCCGCAACGTTAATTGAAACATGAAATAAATGTTTGCTTACGATGATAGAGATTTAAAAGGTCACGTGACTTTATCTAATTAACCATTAAATAATAGTTATAAGTTTACGGAAAATAGAGAGGAGAACTCAACTTCTACCAAACATATAATGACAACCGGGTTTCGACCGTTCGACAGTCATTATCAAGCCAAAAAAATTTGAATAATGCGGGTAGAAGGTCATCATTTGACAAGAAAACAATAACATGAACAAAAGCATTAAAAAATGAGTAGGAGAACACTTTTAGAAAAAAGGAAGACTCGTTATCTTATCTTATCTTATCTCCACCGCCTCCATGGATCGCCGTCTCCAAGTCATAATGTATATATCTTTAACTAATAGCGGTGCTTTTCTTTTGCTAAAAGTCTTCGCCTACCAGTTTTACTGTCTTTTCTTCATATTATTGTTTTCTCGTTGAAGGACCTTGAGCACAGATTATTGAAAATTTTGGCTGGCTGATAATGAGCGTTGAACGGGTGGAAACCGGAGGCCATTACAGGTTCGGTGATTTGTTTTATTTTCCGTATTTGTTTCCCTAATGCCAATTCTTTACCTGTAGTTATAAATTTTTCTAAGGGTTACGTGTTGTTAGTCTGTCGGGTTTTACACAGAACAGTAATATATGTTTCTACTTAGACATTAATTTACAATCCTAGATAATCAGCAATACAAAATATGTAAACGAAAATTGCTTGCCATTCTTATAAAGCAATAAAGGCTATAAACTTAACAAAGTATGGCGGCGCATTTCTTATTGTCACTATAACTGAACATTTCACGTACATATATGGCTGGAACTATTAGCTCGCTTTGAGGGTAATAAATCGCACATACGTGACGACGCCGATTGTATTTAATTGCAAAAGTCCTCAGCATAGAACACGAGGAAATCTATATAGATATATGTACTATGCGGTAGTTATTACCGGACAAGGGAATGTAATCGATAGCAAAACAACACTAGGCAATAATAAATATACGTCTTCGACCTGCTTGAGGCTCTTGTTTACGAGTTGCACTAAAGTGTAGTAATTCCATAGTTGTTTCTAGCAAAGTACGCAAACTGGAATTATCAAGCAAAATATTTGAAAAGTGTGGCAACAAATAAACCGAATAAAACAAAAGACAGTTTCTCAGAGTGTAAGCAGCCCCCACTGTTGATAAGTTGACCATTCAGAGCTGATCTTCCGGGCCTCCTTCAGCAATATCTCAACAAAGTCTGCTGTTCATTGATCAAGCTCCTTGAACAAACGAAATGGCTTCTGATTAGAGCATCTACTGCACTCCAAATTGTCTGGATGACCCAGAAATTTCCTACATTGTAACAGTCAAAAGACACATTGCAGTGATAAGTGTGAAGCATATGGCATAAAAATGCAGCTGTCCACCTTCATCTTTCGGAGTGCAGGTTTTCCCGTATTTTTTGGGCCAGCTCATGGAAACATTCTACTGAAGACCTAGGGTTGACATCCAGATCTTCTATCCTTATTATTTTGTGATTCCTGCGCAGGTGTCTGACTGTCCGATCTTGGCATTCTTCGATGAGCTGTGTGATGGATTCTGGCTTAGATTTACACCATCTGTGGCTGTCTGTTGTAGCGAAGCCGAAGTCCTTCGAAGCTTACCAACCCATTTCGTCTTCCTACATCTCAACTGCGATACAAAACTGTTATCTTTCCTGACCTAGTCGTTTCCAGGCAATTTTCTGCGATGTTCTAGGATACTGTAATCCTGTATCTATGTGTGCTTTTGTCCAGTTCTACTTGTTGTTCACCTCTCGCTTGATAGTGACCTTGATGACTTGGTACTGTGCATCTGCATCTTTGGGGTTACCGTTTTCCACCGCTTCACTCGCTACCTTGTCCACCTGTGCGTTCCTATCAATTCCACAGTGTGTGCCCAAACAAACTGAAAACTTAGTTCAGATGTCCTCGTGAAGCTTTGATTGCTGCTTTAGTGGTCCTGATGCAAGGGATCTCATTGCAGATATCGAGTCAGTGCAGATGAGAAAGAAGGATTCTCAAGATCTTCACGGTTCGTTCATCCTATGTATGGACTTAGAATGGCTTGATGGTCATATGCGCAGCATCTGCTTTGTTCAAGGTTCTTGATAAATGCACAACAGACTATGAGGTGGCAGTGAAGGAGGAGGTTCTGAAGATCAAATCGTTGGTGCCAACTCTGAAATGATTTTAGCTTGTGTTATACATTTTTTCGTATCCCTTTTATATTATTCTATTTATTTCTTGCTACACGTTTTAAATATAGGTGCTATCGGAAAGTTTTGTCGGATTTAAAAAATAATAATAATCATGTTATTTAATATATATATATATAAAGTAAACAGTCATAGTGTTATATTAGGCTATATCAGCATTTCCTTTTCAAAGTAGTCACTTCCGATCAAGCATTCACACATTTTCCAAAAAGGTGTTCACCCTTACTTTTCAACCAGCAGTAGATTATCGCATTAGTGACATCATTGCGATTAGAAATGTTTGTTTTCTGAAATGAGTGGTTTGAATGATGATAATAAGTAGCAGTCGCTTGGAGCTATAGGTCAGGAGAATAGGAGGGTGAGGCATGCAAGCAACTTTATCTGGAATATCACCTCAAACCGAGCATTTTGTTTGATGGCTAGTTCCTTCAATACGCAATAATACCCAACTTTAATCAACGCTAATCAAGCGTAGTCAAACATTAAGTCGAATGAATAAAGTTGAGATAATTCTAGTGAGACAGTTTAATGAGATGGAGATATACCTCAACTTTATTCGTGCGTCCTATTGCTTGATTCAATCCTTACAAGAAGTCCGAATTCGGGATTCTTTGTTACCATCACTGAGAGTATGTATCTTTAGAAATACCTTCTGAATTTAAATTAGTTTAACTTAGTAGACATAGATAGATTATAATTCAAAATAATATGCATAGACATACTAAAATTAGAACTGTCAAAATTAATTTGTAGTAGTCATAATGTAAACAATGGACATAAAAAGTCCACCGGATAATTATTAAAAAATCCAACAAAACTTCCGGATAGCACCTACATATTATGCTTGATGATCAATGCTTACTGGTTAGGGAAACTACTCTGTCTCAAATATGTATTTGATATCGACATTTGTGCATTTTATTCTGCTTAGATATATGAGGCAATAATAAAATAAATGTGACATTAAATAACAGAACAGGCTAATACTAACGTGTGAACTATATCCGTTTTTTATCAAAGTATTTTCAATGGCAAAAACATATAGATGAAGTTATCGTCTGGAAAACAATTCGAAAAACTTGACAGTATATTCAAAAAACGAAGACTTGCGCTAAAATGTCGTTAGAAGTAGAATTATATTGATGTTTCTACTGAGAAATCACGTTCCATATTTTGGACTTAAACAATATTTTATTTAATCAGTTCAACTTATTCTGGCAGTTTTCCGGAACATTTATTTACTAAACTATAGCCTAGCCCATGAAAGTGAACACAGTGCTGAATCAAGAAGTAGAGCGAAGGGTCATTCGAACTTCAAAAACTTCACACACCAGAAATAAGTTTTCAGTCTTAAAGAGGATGATGATGCACTGTCATCCATACATAATTTACATTGAGAAAATTGTGATAAATATGAATCAACATACAGTACAAAGTGAAAAATATCATTTAAAACAAAAGAATAAACTGGTACATAATAGATTTATCACATGGAAAATGTCTCACAAGAAAGAGAAAAAACTCTGGCAGTTAGAGGAAATACGAAGCGCCATAGTTGGTCAGAAAGTTTTTTAAAGAAGGTAGGAAATCATCACGACAGCTATTTAAATGCATGGAAATAGAATCTGATCGGTTGTGTTCGTCAATTCTGATGGCCGATTGGCTTTTGTGCGTCCACCATGGTCCTATTTCCATCATGTATTTAAATAACTGCCGTGATTGTAATGAGAATTCAATTCTTCAAAATTTAGGATCACATAGACTGCCAATGATGAGGTTGAGTTGTCTATTCATGAAACTATTCTCATCAAACATTTCCTATACCTTTCTTAAATAACTCTCTGATCAACTGTGACGCATCGTATTTCCTCAAGCTGCCAGAAGTTTTTCTTTTTCGTTTGAGACGTTTTCCATTTGATAAATCTGTTATATACCGTTTGTTCTACGTATTATTTTCAAAGATATTTCTTTCACTGTATCCCAAGTGTACCATGTTATATAACGCTACTCATCCTCGCTGAACTTTATAAAATGTACTCCTGGCTTCATTTTATATATATGTTACAACGTTATGGTTTTCGATTTTCATTCCACTTAAATAAACGTTTATTATTATTATTATTATTATTATTAATTCGTACCTATTTACCATTTTGTCTTGAAAATGCCTAATGTAAGCGAAACATGTCGACCTTTCTACAGTAAACGATGGGGAAGAACTTCGTTTTTATTTTGTCCAAAATATTCTTATGCGTGTAAAGTGGCTATTCCAAAACATTTGCACTGAAAAAACGAGTGTCCCTGTGTCTGGAATCAATAGCGAAAGTAAGAGCTGCAAATCTGACTTTTTCGGTAAACAGTATTTCCATTTTATAATCTCTCGATCTTCCGAGCGAAAGCAATTCACAGACCTCCTCAATGTTGAGGATGGAATTTTGGGGCCCCTCTACATGTTAAATTATCGTATATGACATTTAAAGTTAGAAAAATAGTAATTATAGATTTTGTATGAAATATCAAAATCAAATGTGAATTTAAAAAAAGGTGTTTATTTCACTGCAAATAACGTCCAAGTAGTACATGTATTTTCCAAAATAATTTCCTAAAAATAATATACTACTTATCAAGTAGTAAGTGGTAATAAATGTAATAATTTATTTTATTATTAATATTATTGTTATTTTGCCAATTATAGTACATTTTATAACCACTACTTAGTATAAAGGGTTTTGGATACGGGGGTTATTAAATGCCTTTCAAACTGACAACCTGGACAGTTTTTAATTGTTTAGAGTCGAAACGGGGACCACCCTCTGAACCGCTGTGCCAGGTGTTGTTTGTAGTTTATGTTGCACTTATATACATTAAACATATCGTGTATCGAACATTTTTTGCTGGAAATATTTACACTATCAGGTAAATCACTTTCATTTTCGCCTTTTTATGTCAAGATACAGTACATTATCTCATTGCAGATTTGTACACATGAATTATTCAGCACCTAAATTCTATTTAGATTTGTAGACCTGCTTGTTTTGTTTTCATCGTACACAATTAATATCACTTACCACATTACGAATAAATGAAGTAAATTTACGTCAAATATGCCGTAAAATTACGTCTATACAATTGTTGCCGTAAAATTACGTCCACACAGCCGTAGTTTTACGAAGTGAATTAAACTGACGTAAAATTACGAGTATTCAGACGTTTTTTCAAAAACAATACGTCAGTTACACAAAAAACGGCCGTGTTGATGAATTCAAACGTAGGTGCGTCAATTTGAAAACATTAGGAAATCAATGTCAGTCTAAGTTTAATGGAATCTTTCCTCACCGACTCAACGCAAACGGTCCGATGCCCTTGTTCAATATAGTACTGCGCTCATGTTTTATTTCAAAGAGGCTATTTAATAATATTAGACAGAGATAATTGTGTCCCCCATTGCGGTGACTTACCAAGAACAATGGCAAGCGTTTTGGTTGCTTTGCGCTCCTTCTTAGCGGCATTTTTGTCCGACTTATCTCGCTTTGGTGAATTGTTCTTTCTCAACGGGTTCGGTCGGAATTTCAAACGGAACATCCTCTGTGCCGAGTCAGCCTTCTTAGAGGCTTTCTTTGCTTTTTTGATTCGCGCCCTTAAATGCTTCCTAAAAGATTCCATGGATTGAAAGCTCTCCACCTCATCCAACGGCGGCTCATCCTCTTCCGTTGCGACTGCTTTCTGCTGCGCGGCTGATGACGACTTTCCATTGATCAGCTGACCGTTGCCGTGCGACGCTGTTGACGTCAAGGCCGGAGGCTTCTGTTTGGATACGGAGTTGCAATAACCCGGCTTCGCTGGCAACTCCAACTGGCCACTGCCCGCCGCGTGAATAGCCCGCGATATTTCGACTGCTGCAGTATCGATCGGTGTACAGGTCACAGTACAGGAGGCCGGTGATTGGACGACCTCGGGGAGGTTCATATTGGTCGTTGTAGTACAGGTGGCTGGGATTAGTCTGGCCTGCTCTTTGGCCTTGGCTCGTTCGCGAATCACGCGAAAGATCCGATAGTACAGACACACTGTGATAATCGCGGGGATGTAGAAGGAACCGATGGAGGAATAAATGATGAAGTTGGCGTCGGAGAAGTCGCAGGAGTGCTCTTCGCGGAAATCCGTGTAGTTCATCCCGCACGCGATGGGCAGGGCGATGGCCAGAGAAATCACCCACGTGAGGGCAATGGTGACGAATACGCGGGAAAAGTTGTTGTGACGTGAATACTGAACCGGTCGCGTCACCGCGACAAAACTGAAAAGACGAGGACAGTGGAGAATAAATTCGTAGTTACTTTTTGTTACTAGTTGCTATTTGTATTGATTAGTGCATAAGAAATACTACGGTAGAGACTCTGATCGATGTACATTAGGTTCAAAATATTGCAATGTGGAACCTAGCTACGCAGCGCGGTGAAATATTGTTTATAGTAATAATTTGATTGATTGTAAAACAAAGCACAAACGGTTTGCCAGAGGTTGTCTAAAGTCAGATCTTAGCTGGTCAGAACAGACCAGAGTCAAATAAAACAACTGATACCGTAAAACTTCCTTATAAATGTAGAATAAAATTTTAGCACGAGAGGCATTACACACACACACAAAAGAGCAAAATACATATGTTTAAAAAATACTTCTTCAAGGCGTTGAACGTGCATGATGTTATTGAGGAATTATGATTAGTGAAATTACGAGGGCAAAGAAAATTTACGAAGTTTAAAGAGAAACAAAATCCCAAAGAGGTTGATCAACATTTAATCCGGACATGTCTCGCTTACACAGGGTGGCTCAAAAGTCCCGCATCAATGAGTAAGTATTATAAAAATTAAATCAAAGTGTTGTCATAGCACAATTGGAGGCGTGTAGCCCAATTCCCGAGGATGCTCCTGACGAGATCAGGTGAAACAGCAGGGTATTCGGCTGCAATTCTTGATGCTGGACTATTGGGCCATCCTATATACAATAAACATCGTCAGCAGGATATTCACAAATTATTCAGGCACAATAAAACGTGACAAGTTATTCAAAAAGTGGAGGGACAAAATACATACAGAATTGAAAAAAATAGCCAATTTATACACATAAACAAGACAGAGAATTATAAAACATGCTCAAACATCCACAAAAAAAATTAACTTAAGTAAAAATCTTTAAAAAATATGAGACCCCACTATTCGCCAACGCCGTGTTGTTGTTTGGTTAATCCGGATTACTTCCTGGATGGATAGTTCAGTCAGTCCAGCGCACTGTTCCAGTACTCGAAAAGCAACAGCTGGGTCGTCTTGGCAGTTCACACACTTAGAGATATAGTAACGGATTGGCCCCGGGTTTTTGCGGTGTGCAGCAATCCTTTGTCCCGGATGGTGTTTAGTTCTACCAATGTAGGTAGTGTCGTGATCTCCAGGACATTGGAAACGGTACACCACGCGAGCCTTTCAGAACACGAGGCGTTGGGTCCTTGCAAGAAAACTATGACCCCACTTTCACAGTTGAAAAGGCCGTCTGGATCTCCACACCAAGTGAGTAAGTTATCTTCTTCAACTTTAGTTAACTTTAAGAGGTCTGACAACAAGATAAAAACTATTTGAAAGGGAAGATTAGGATCTTATCAAACATGACTTGCTTGAAGTACCGATGCATATCTTTCTCTCTTTTTTCTTTTATAAAAGCCTAACTGTTTTCGATTGGGTTCAGGTCGGGACTGTTTTCGGTTGACCTTGTGACACGGAGTCCCCCCCCCCCGTCTTGCATGAAAATTAATTCTTCGCCGTCTGGAAACTGCGGAATTGTTCGAGTGCGCAAAAACTTGTTCATTTGACGTTTATTATAATTTCCAGACTATCAGTTTGTTGCAAGGGAAATGGTCGAGGCAACTTCCATACCGTTGTCCTGCTTTTATTCGTCATTGACTTTCTCATTTCATTCTCTGTATTCTGTCGGTATACCATGACCAAATAATCGCGATATTCATTCTCTCCTTCTCTCCTAATTTAATTGTTCCCAATGTTTCCAATGCCAGATGTTACATCTTCCTTATAATACCCAACTTTCCCTTCCGTACAATAAAATGGATCTTGTTGTATAGCTTTACATGCAGTGTTTTTTTTTGGCAATTTGCTGTCTCGTATCAACGATATTTCGCGCCATTTATGCCATGCTGTTTTTATCTTGGCTTTTACATCAGCCTCACAACCACCTTCATGCTGTGTAACAGACTAAAGTATAGCAACCCTTGCAATTGGTTTTGGTTTTCTCCATTCCGGTCCTGCATATTCAGACTTTCATCAATTCTGCTTCTGAGCCTTGTTTTCGTTTTCTTTGCGTTAACGTTCACTCCTCTTTTTCAAATTATTGTTGCCATACATGTATGCCTACCTCTTCCGTAGCTTTTCCATTGTCCATTCCATCACTACTAGATCACTGGCAAATAGAATCTCCCATGGCATACCTCGTCGAATGTTTTCACACAGGACATCCAGTGCAATTATGAAAAAGGACTGTGCTGAATCTTGGTTTAGGCCGACTAACATCTCAAACTACGCTAATCTCCCAACTTCTGAACCTCTTTGCCATCTTTCATATAATCTATTAGTGAGTTCCTGGAGATCACCCGCGAACCGTAAATTGTTAATCTTCTTTCCTTAAAAAATATAGCACCTGCCTGAAATCCTATTACAGTATTATATAATGTTAAAGAATACTGGTGATAAAGCATCCTTGTTGGACTCCAACTCTCGCAATGACCCAATCATTATACTAGTCTCCTACTAAAACTGATTTTTCTAATTTTAAGCAAATTAAGAATTATGTTTGTCAAAACAATTGAATGTTAGTAGATAGTCTTAAAATATTACTTGTTACTAAACAGAGTCAAAGGCAAAATTTGTTGAGTGTAATAAAAAAATGTATAAAAAATAGCATGAACAGTTATTTTAAAATTCGATGATAAAGAAGAAAATTTGAGGATAACATAAAAATTCGAGTATATTTCAGCATAATTTTAAAAATCGAGAATATTCGACTATAGGAGCGAAAATCGAGGATATGCGGACACCCTGCGCTTTTATCTCTTTTCCAATTCCCCTGATCCAAAATTTCGCTTGTGATTTTCTTTCCTTACTTTCGTTTTGCCAAGTGACATTTCTGTAAATGGTTTCTTCTAATAATCTCATTCCTTTGGTTGTATTTGTTTATTGACACTGTTTGCTTTTGCGGTTTGTGTAGGTGTTTTTATTTAAAAACTCCAGCTATATGAATAAATTTGAATATTCCTGAGATGTTTAATCTAGCATAAATAAATGAGAAAAACTTCCCACTTAGCCGCAGCGGTACTTTTCAGTTGTGCAGAAAATGTTTAATTGATCTCGTTTTTATTATATCATAATATAACTATGTCGTTTGTTATTGCTTTGCATCATCAACTTTGCCATCTGTGATTTATGTACCATTAACAGGTTCATTGTATGCACTTGTTCACGTTCTGCTCAATGACAGTTTGACACCTCTTACAGATGATGTTGATGAAAATAATTTTGTCTCACAGCATTTGACGTTCAATTTCCGAATCAGGGTGGCATAATATTTAAATTGACAAGATTTGTTAGGAAAGTCATTGGAGATGCAAAAGACAACGACGTGTTTTGCCCGATTTTTAATTCTGAAATCAAACGCGTTTCACCTCTGGCATCGGCTTCGTCAGTGTTACCAATAAAAAACAGCATTAGGTAAATATAAAAGGACTGTTTTAGAAACAATTCGGAGTACAGAGCACTGGATCGATCAGTTGGCTAAAAACACTAAAAAATTATATATGAATGAAATATAAGAACTAAAAAGGCGCAGATTCAGCATAAAACCGCGCGCTCGCTCCGACTATTCAAAATAGGCTTACATTTGAGAACATGAGCGAAATTCGAGGATATGTAGACACCCTGTGCTTGTATCTCATTTTTCAATTTCCTTAATCCAAGATATCACGTGATTTTTTCCTAACTTTCTTTATGCCAAGTGACATTTTTGTAAATAGTTTCTTCTAATATATCTATTTCCTTTGGTTGCATTTGTTTGTCGGTATAACTGCAGTCGCAGAAAATGCTTAATTTATCTCGTTTATTACATATAGGCGTCATATTATTATAGCAATCCAGATTTTGAATTTTTTCAAGTTATTTCAACATCTTATATATATTTGTCAAGTTGTCTGTATGTGTGTGTGTGTGTGTTCCGGGTGGGCGGCCGAACCGTTGGTGCCAGCGACCCGAAATTTTGCATGAGTGACCCCCTCAACCTTGCGAGTAACATACAGGAGGGGGGGTGAGGTCGGCCTCCGAGGTCGGGGTCAAGGTCAAGGGGTCAGTGTCGCGGTCAAGGAGGCTAAAACGGTGTGAAATGGCATTTCGGGCCGAAGGCGGCCGGCCCGTTGGTGTCAGCGATCCGAAACTTTGCATGGATTACCCCCCTCAGCCCTGTGGGTAACATAGGGGGGAGGTCAACCTCCTCGATAGGGGTTAAGGTCAAGGGGTCAGGGTTGAGGTCAAGGAGTCTGAAAACGGTGTGAAATGGCCGTTTCGGGCAGAAAGAAGCCCTCACAGAAAATCTCATAAAACAAGTGACTAGGGCAGGGTCAGGGTTAAGCATGTGCCATATTCTATTGCCCATCAACGCGGGTACCCACTGCTAGTATTGTATAAACAAGGTTAGCAAAAGTAAGTGTAGTTCTAGGTTATAATACACTATTTCATCATTCCTATGTTTGTTTTTCATGTTTTCATTCAGGTGCTCATTAAAATAAAAACAAAATTTCATAAATATAGATTTTATTGCAAGAAGTAGACAAATTAATAGACAATTGCAATAATAGACAAATTATAAAAAATAATACCAATGATAGACAATTGCCACAATAGACAAATTATAAAAATATTATTAATAATGTATTCTGTTATAGCAGATGACTAGTATGATGTATGGCCGCCTTTTTCGTCAATCACATTCTGCAAGCGCCTTGCATGCTGTCGATGGAAGCATGAAGCTTCTCCTGGAATGTATCTTCACGGAACCAGTTCCGGATGCTGCTGCTTATGATCTGATTCTTTGTAGTGAGTGTTTGTTGGCTCAGTTTGGCTTCCATGATGCCCCAGATGTTTTGAATGGGGTCCAGGTCGGGGGAATTGCCGGGTCAGGGCAAGACATTAGACGTTTTGAGTGGTCAGGTACTCTGTAACGACCTTGGCTTTGTGACAGGGGACTGAATCATGCATGAACAGAGAGGCATCAGTCGATTCAAACCACTCTCGAAGCTGTGGAAGCAACCTGGTTTTCATCATGTGAAGGTATTGTGTCTTATTCATCATACCTTCGACCACATGCAGACGTACAGGGCCTTTGTCGCTGATTATGCCCCACACCGTGACTTCGATGGGAAGCTTCACTGTCTTTCGAACAGGTGGGGGACTGCCGGGAGTCTGCCAAACGCGTCTTCTGGTGGCCATTTGACACTCTAACGTGCTCTCATCACTGAAATATTCCGTGCGCCAGAACTCCACTGGTCTGTCTACATAATGACGCGCAAACTGGAGGCGTTTCACCTTCATCGCTGAAGTCAATTTGGGCTTAGGCTTGACTTACTTGCAGCCAGAGGGCCTCTGAGTCGGCGCTGCACTGTTCTAGTTGAAACGCGGATTTCACGCCCTACCTATTGCCCTCTGACTTGTTTGGCTGACAGCAGCTTATTCTGCCTAATCATTCGAACTATAGACCGATCATTCTGGTGTGTGTTCTTGCGTTTGGGGCTGCATTTGCCAATTTTCGAGGTGGGAGGAGCATTTGTACGGTAGTACAAGCGCAAGCAAGCAATGAATGAGCAATGAAGAGCACGTGAATGAAAACTTGAAAAACAAACATATATAGGCATGATGTAATAGTGTATTATTAACTATAACTACACTCACGTTTGCTAATATTTGTTTAAATGTGGAAATAACTTGAAAAAACAACAAAATATGGGGTGGTTATAATAGTTGGACGCCTATACTGTACAACAAAATATAACTTGTTGTTGCTTTGCATTATCAGTTTTGCCATCTGTGATTTTTGTACCATTAATAGGTACATTGTACGCACTTGTTCACGTTCTGCTAAATGACAGATGATGATGATGATAAAAATAATTTTATTTCACAGCATTTGACGTTCAATTTCCGAATCAGGGTGGCATAATGTTAAATTAACAAGAAATGTTAGGGAAGTCGTGGGAGACAAATCATAAAATGCAAAAGATAACGACGTGTTAGACCAATTTTTAATTCTGAAATCAAACGCGTTTCACCTCTGGCATCGGCTTCGTCAGTGTTACCATTAAAACAGCATCAGATAAATATAAAAGATCTGTTTTAAATACAATTCGGAGTACACAGCACTGGATTGATCAGTTGGTTCAACAGAGCTGACTACAGTGAACAGATTAAACCAATTGATAAAACAGTGAAAGATACAAATCGATTAAGAGTCGCGCGGTAGTACAGATTTAATTAGTCCCACAAAACTAAAATCTAAAAACACTAAATATTATGAAATGAAGACTAGAAAAGGCACAGTCTCCGCATAAAACCGCGCTCACTCCGGCTGTTCAAAATAGGCTCAAATTTAGCTCTACAAAGAGCTTCCTTAATGGTGAGTTTAAAACGATCGCTTTCTCTACAAATGACAGTATGATTAAAATTGGTAGCAGAGCAGCTATACGGGTGTGAGTGCAAACACAGTAGAGAGAGGACGAGTGTGTTCCCTCAGACGAAGGTCGCGGTACCTCTCCGTCTTACCCACATAGCTTCCTGGGCAGGAAGAACATTGGATGTTGTAGACGACATGACATGTGTGGTAAGACAGCTCGACATCACGCTCTTCGCTAAGTTAGTATCAACCATTTTCAAATTAAAACAACCGCATTTCTTAATACGACATTAACGATCAGTCAACAACTTCAGCATCAAATTTTCTGTGTCTTTATCAAGTAAGATTTAAAATTAAATCAAATTTAGCGTGGACTAATGATTAAAACAAGTCAACTTCACTAGACAAACACCAACATTTAATATGCACTTCATTTTTTAAAGAAAGTAAAAGGCAAACATTTTTATATATTAGCCATGTGAAAAACGATTAATCATCACAAAAAATCTTTTCAATAAAAATCTATTGTTTTTTTTAAATAAAATGTTTAATAATCTAGTCATTCTGAATTATGATCGTGATGATTATTATATTGGTCTCGTTTTTAAACAAGCATTCATTGATTTTAGATAGGCTGACGTCTCAATTTATTTTAGCAGTGTCTTTCTCTGGAAATACAATATATGAGAAATAAGAAATATTCTATTTTCAAAGTGGGTGGCCTTTTCATAATTTTGCATATATTGAATGCGATATTTTCCGTAAAAGAATAAAAGAGTATGACAAATGAAAATGGCATTGTCAGGATTATTCAGGGAGTCTCATAATTGAAGCTAAAAGTTGACGAGAAAAACGGTAGTAATAATTTAAATATGACAATTTTTGTATACATAACAAGAAAATACAGACATTTCATACTTCATTGGAATCATCAGATAAAAGCTTCAATTAGTTTACTATTTTGGTGAATAACTATAGATCTCTCAATTCCGTTGGACATTTTCTCATGATAAACTCGATTTTTGTCATGCCCGAAAACCAATAAACAAGAAGTTCTTTCTTCCTCTCCTCTCTTTCTCCTACCTCCCCTCTCTTTTCCCTTCCTCTCTCCTCTCTCCCCCTTCTCCCCTTCTCTTTCTTCTGCCTCCATCTCGTTCTCTCCTCTTTCTACTGCTCTCTTTCTACCGCTCTCTTTCTCCCTCTCCCTCCTCTTCCTCTCTCTCTCTCCTCCTTCCCTCTTCCCCTCCCTCTCCCCTCCCTCTCTCCCCTCCCTATCCCCCTCCCTCTCCCCCTCCCCTCCCCCTTCCCTCTCCCTCTCACTCTCCCCAATTCTCCCCTTCTTTCTCTCCTCTCTCTCTCTCTCGCTCGCTCTCTCCCTCACCTACTATTCCTCTCTCTCTCCTCCCTCCCTCTCCCCCTCCCT
>JAUYWV010129480.1:0-11208 GCA_032274565.1 Nematoplana nigrocapitula
AGAGGAGAGGGTAGGTTGTCGGGATTTGCTCGCCAGCCGGCGAGTCGGACCAACCGCGTGAAGGCCCCGACCTTTGGATGCAGGTTCGTTATCGTGTCTTTCAATACTTTCATGACAACCGCTCAAATGAACAATCTCCCCTCTGTACGCTATTTTCCCATTCATCATATCATCGGACCTCTTCACCCCAATCAGATCCCCACGTCTCCTGCGTTGAACTCCAAAGTCCTCGCCTTAACTCCGCCTCCACTCGTCTCGCCCCGCCTCCAAGGCTCAAGTAACTAAAAAATGGATTAAATCGTTGCGTGCGAGCCGCGGCGAAAGATCACATGTCTACTAACAATTAACTGAATGCCAGCCGTTGTTATTGTTTCTGTATACGCTAGCTGACGACGAGGACTATACACACGACACCCGCAAAGGCAGAGGCATAACCGATTTATATGGTGTGTGTGAAGAATGCGTAGATCAATAGCGTTCCGCTGCTGTGCCGTGCCATACTTCTCCAGGCTAGTTGGCTGTTATCAACGAAGGTTGACGTTGACAACAAAGGTCAGTTTCTCCACACACAAACACACACTCA
The DNA here is from genome assembly GCA_032274565.1 of Nematoplana nigrocapitula. NCBI lineage: Eukaryota > Metazoa > Platyhelminthes > Proseriata > Nematoplanidae > Nematoplana > Nematoplana nigrocapitula. The sequence continues at coordinate 584 of JAUYWV010129480.1, forward strand.
TACTCTCTGCTGATTCCACAACACAAGAGAAAAAATGTCGTTCGGCTATTGAACTCAACCGCAGTAGATCTCGGTGTGTGTGTGTGTGTGCTCTCTACAGCCTGCACCCGCTTGCACTCTCCCGCCTACGAAACACCATAAATAAATGCACATAAAAAACAATCGACAGAATGGCATCAATATTCTCACTCCACCCCTTCCCTCCTCCAGAACTGTACCGTATATCAAGTAAGAGAGACACAGGTTCGTCTCTTTAAAATCGATCTATGTAGTTATTTTTATACGACTAATTCAAATATTCTAAAGACGATAGGTATAATTTTAAACCCACCAAAAAATTTATCACATTTCCAAAATGTACTACTAACTAGTTATCTCGTTTGTAAGTAGTACATAAATAGTTATAAATTTTTCACTTAGAAACTATTTTTCATTAAAAAAATGGAAATATATAGGAAACAATCGTTTCTTTACAACTGTCTTACAACCGAAATGATACTATAACGAATCGGATGGAAATTTCATGAAAGCTGACAGTGATGCACAGACTTTCGACACCGCTCGTGAATAAAGACAAAATTATAAAAAGCAGATTTTGCAGGGATGAAGACAAATTTATTATAATCCATTAAAACTATATTTGTACTATTGCAACATTTATGTATGTACACTTTGTTTAAATAATCAGTATTTCTGCTCTTTTTCAATGAAAAGTGCAAAAATGATAACTACCTTATTTATGTACTACTTACAAACTAGATACTACTGTAGTCGATAGTTCATTTTGGAAATGTTTGATTGAAATTTTTGGGAATTTTAAAATTATAACTATCGTCTTTAGATTATTTTTATTAGTAATATAAAATAAAAATATTAACTACATACATTACACTTGAAGAGACGAACCTGTGTCTATTACTTACTCTATGAACTATACTTCCTTTGACCATGCTGTTTGGTCTTTCACCCTGTTTCACACACACTCTCTCTCTCCAATTCACTTACTCATTCACTCTTTTACTTATTTACTCTCCCCTTAAATCTATCACTCACTCTGTCTCAAACTCGTTCACACACGCACTCACTCTGTCTCTTTCTCTCTCTCCCACTCACACACTCTTCTATTCATTCACTCTCTTTCTAATTCTCCCTCTCTCTCTCTCTCTAAATCTATCACTCACTCTACCTCTATCTCTAACTATTTCTCTCTCTCTCTCTCTCTCTCTCACACACACACACACAATTTTTTCTATCTTTCACTCACTCACTCTTTTATTCATTCACTCTATTTTCCATTCACTTTCTCACTTTCTTTCACATTCACTCTCTTTCTTTAACTCTCTCTCTCTTTGAAAATGTATCACTCACTTTCTTCAGCTCTCTCGCTCTCTCTCTTTAACTCTAACAGTCACTCATTCTAACTGTCTTATTCACTCTTTCACTGACTCACTCTCTCTCTCCAAATAGCCATACTCACTTGTACCTCTTGTACGAACAACTCTCTCTCCTTACCTTTCACATCGGTCGTACATCTTCTAGACGTTTCTTCTTGCTCCATCTCCCATTTTCTAGACTTTCTTCTTGCTCCGTCTCCCATCTTCGGGAAGTATCCCCCAAGATCTCAGTCAGTGCAGGGCCTTTCCATTCGTCGTCTCTTAACAATATCCATTTCAGATCTTTATATGTTTCAATGGACTTCTTTGCTTTCACACATAGCTTATAGTTTCATCGCATCAACGTCCAGTGTCCAAACTGGAGTCGAACCGCCTGCTAATGTGCAGTGTGGGTGCAGTGTATGTGCGAGCACGATACGAGAGGGTGACTATTCCATATAACCCAACACCTGGAACTTGTTCTTGTAACTAAAGTTTCGCGTTTCAACACAAAGGTCCGACGTCAGTCCGGTCGAAAACTGGGTCAAGGCACTCTAAAGAACGCATTATGAGGTGCATAGAGTATACTCTATGATGAGGTGCATGCGTGCCAACCAAACCAACAAACAGTTCAACTGCAGTTTCCCCGTGCACATGGCGATATAAGGAGGAATGTGTGAGTGACCTAAGCGCCACGACATTCCGATACGACGAGTCATCCATCCACCTATGAACGCCGTAGGCCATACTGGAGTTAAAGCACAAAGCATTTGTATTCAGTATAGAGACAGTACAGCTACGGCGCTGTTTGACGACACCCAGCTATCTGAGGAGAGTCAGGAGAGATTTATTCATCGCTATAAACTAGTTCTAGTACACAAACAATTTCCAGCACAAAACTATAACAAGATCTATACTGTGTCGTTCAGTCACTCCATACTACTGACTGTTGCTTGCGGTGGTTCAGGTGTAGCTTAACCGTTGGGGCACTCGCATTTCCCGCACAATCTTTCTCCTCTGTCCTTCTACTACATTCTGGCGAGCTCATAGCCTTCCACTTCCCCATGCATAATGGTTCCAGGTCGTCAGCTAACATCTCCAAACCATCGGTTTATCAGTTCACTCCGCTCTGCCCTAGTAGTAGTGTGTGCTATCAAGTCGGATATCACAGGGAATGCCCTAGATGAAGCATCGCCCAACCAAGAATGAGAGAGAGAATACAACTTGACCACGTCAAGCTGCAGTAAGGTTGATTACTATTAGCACCTCCAGCATTGTTAGAGTTCACGTCGTTTTTCTCGTGGGGAGAAGAGAAGTTCATCTTTTTTTAAAACAACACAACAACAATTTGTCGGTTATCCCAAAATTCGGGCAGAAAAGCAAGGTTAGGCAAACGGGGAAGTCAGATGGGGTCTTTCTGACAGGTCGGAATCCAAATTTGACAGAAGCATTCATCCCACTTCCACCACCATCATCAGTATCACCAGAAATAAAATCGAACACAAGTCAATGGAGGCTTCTACTTGGCTGCAATGAACAAACCCCCGAAAGAGAGGGGAGCTAGCGGGAGATTGGGGGGATGAGGAAAACAGTGGAATGACCTTTGCCGAAAACCATTCAAAAACACTTTTGGGAATGGAAGGATAGATAACCGAGTGGAAGGCAGAAAGAAGCTAGCTACCTCGGCGCCAGTGTCTTTCCTCCATCCATAAATCATCAGTCAAACCTCCACGCCGCTCGCTGGTGGCGGTGGTAGTGGGTAAGGGAAGTCATCTCGCACGAGTTTAAAGTGAGAGGAGGAAGGGTGCTGGCCCAACCAACTATGTGTGCTAGCCATAGTTGGTCGGAAATTCGGTCGTACTGTGCCGTGTGCGCTGGGTGTATGAGGAGAAGTGGAGGGGGAGGGGCGCACTTTAATGCCTGCCCGGTGTGTGCATGCGTGCGTTTACGTACTGCGGTTTCGATGGTGCGCTGAAATATAAATGAGATAGATGAATCACTCTTGTCCCTAATCCGCCCACTCTTTCCCCCTCAATTCGGTGGAAGGAAATCAATACCACCTCTCTCTCGCTATTCTCCAGCACCACATTGAAAAAGGATTTTGAGTTCAGCTACTGTAAGTTGAGTCCCTCTACATAAATTCACAGCCATCATCTATACTACAGCCCTTGCCATCGTGCAGGGGAGAGAAAAAACTGGAGGCCGACTGCTGCGTATACTGGCAGCTAGTTTAGCCATGTTCACAGCACACGCTCGCCTCATGACTCACTCATTTTTCCTGCCGAGGTCAATATCTTACACCTTTGATCGCCTGACTACGTAGAACTTTGGTTTTTCTAGAGTCTTTCAGTTGCACCACGAGATCAAATCCAGCTTCTAATTGGGTCTTCCTAAGTCGCGCATTCTATTCTTCCAATCCAACCTTTCTGCAAAATGACTTTTATAAAGAAGACTTTCTCTCCTCTCCTTTATCTTTCCTCTCGATATTTCTCTCCTCTCCTTTCGCTTTTTCTTCTTCTCTTTCCTCTCGAGCTTTTCTCTCTACCTCTCTGTTTCCTTCGGAAGTTCGGGCGCTAATGCGTCACCGCGACCGAGAATTCCAACAACAACACGGCCGATGCGATGGAAGTAGGATGCAAGATGGAGAAGGTGGGCCTCACCTTGGCGATCTCCTGCTGGGTCCTGGCGAGCAGACCGGACAGAATGGAGACGAGGCCCAGTTCGACCATGCCAGGATGGTTGCCGGCACACAGCGCCAGATTGCGCACCAGACCCACTACCGCCTTGCCTAGTGCCCAGGGCGGCCCGCCCGGTCGCTCGCAAAGTCGGTGGAGAAGGTGGGCGATCAGGGGAAGTCCGTGGTGGAGCCGGACCGACTGTTGAGCGGCCTCCGCCTCCTCGTGCCGGCTGGTCAGATGACGGAGGGCGCAGGCGCATGGCTCGAGAATCTCCTCCCTCTCCTCTTCCTCCGCGTTGGCCAGGGCGGCCAGAAGGTACTCGATGCCGCCCAGCTGGAACGCACAGGGCAACATTGTCACTCACCCCTCAATTACACTTTCTGCGAGTAGTCTTAGACAATGAGAATCAATTGAATACGATGTGCCAATCACCTATGAATGTAGGCCCACTCCTATAGAGGTCTAAAGTACGGACAATGAATTGTTTAAAAAAAACATTATCAGTCGAGTTTCTAGTAAATTTCGCCCAATATCTAGCCTACTCTTACTTTTAACAAATTTAGTTCGCTTTCTAGTTGATTTCCGTTGATCAAATTTTTAAGTCAATTCATTCCGATTTCAATGTGATTTACTCTGAACATTAATTACTTTAGTCCGATATCCTAGTTAATCTAGTCTGATTTATAATTAATTTAGTCCGAGTTTTAGTTAAAATAGTCCGATTTCTAGTTAATAGAGTCCGATTTCTAGTTAATAGAGTCCGATTTCTAGTTAATATAGTCCGATTTCCTAGTTAATTTAGTCCGATTTCTAGTTAATAAAGTCCGATTTCTAGTTCATATAGTCCGATTTCCTAGTTAATATAGTCTGATTTATAATTAATTTAGTCCGAGTTTTAGTTAATATAGTCCGATTTCTAGTTAATATAGTCCGATTTCAAGTTAATATAGTCCGATTTCCTAGTTAATGTAGTCTGATTTATAATTAATTTAGTTCGAGTTTTAGTTAATATAGTCCAATTTCTAGGGTTAGGGTTAGGGTTCAGTTGGTCCGGTTCAAGGTCATTTAGTGCGATTTGTAGTTACCTTAAATAATCTAAATGCTAATGAATAGAGTCCAAGCGCAAGTAAATCTAATCCAAGCACCACACTGAAAGAAGTACAAAATGGCCGTCAATTTTGTACACATGCCAGACTATTCAGCGCAACCCAAATTTAATACAATGTGTTAATCACCAGCGAATTCAGGCCCAGTCCTATACTGGTCTAAAGTAAGGACAACGAATTGTTTTAAAAAATCATTATTAACAATCAAGTTTCTAGTAAATTCAGTACGATCATAATTAGTTTAGTCCGATTTCTACTTAATAGTCCGATTTCCTAGTTAATTTAGTCTGTTTTATAATTAATTTAGTCAGAGTTTTAGTTAATTTATTTCGATTTCTAGTTAATTTAGTGCGATTTTTAGTTACCTTAAATAATCAAAATGCTAATAGAGTCCAAGTGCAAGTAAATCTAATCCAAGTACCACTGAAAGAAGTACAAAACGGCCGACAGTTTTGTACACATGCCAGACAAGTGCTCGTGTGATTGGAGTCCAAATAGTAGTACCCCTCTCATGAATATGAGCGAGCGCAGCGGACGCTCGAAAGCTAGAGTTTTAATTTTCAAATAAAATTTGTATAACTGTGGTTTTTACTTTTACTTATCAACAGAAGTGTTCTTTACGTCCAATTGAAACAAGTAGTACCAGTCAATCAAAACATGTACTAATAAATACAGTCCAGAATGTAGAAACTTTGTTTAGTAGTTTAACTGGATAAGTACTATTACAACTTTAACAGTTGTGGGATCGTCATCATTTGCGGAGCTTCCACTATTTTTGCGGAGGGGCTAAATATCAATGATTTTCTGAATCAAAATTTGCTTTGTAAAGTATTTCTTCGGCACAATGGATAAACTAGAGTGCTCATCTCCCCCCTAAACTCGTTTTGGGACGCACAGTCGCACACAGACAGACAAAGGAGGAAGAGGGAGAATTGAACATCCGAGCACAGTATACGCGGATAAGAGATAGCCATTTTGTCCCACTTTTGTATCCTATTCCTAGCTCATCTGAAACATCAAATACGACCCAGTTTCGCCCTATTCACTCGTACAGCAGCGCTAGAAAGGAGATCGCGGGAAAGGATGGGGCACACACGAGAGAAACGTTCGACTGGAGGTACTCCCCGCTCTCAAAATTGTGGCTGTAAACCAAAGGACTAGGTTGGTGGTCGTAATATTGTACTCGCCTCTATACAAAACATCACATATCCGTTCCAGGAACAGGACTGACATTTCGGTTCCACTTCAGGATTTGCCAAAAGGTTTAATTCTATGGATTTATGATTAAGCAAAACGGTGTGCAACTTTTTTCACGCATATTTTCAACACGCAACAAGAGCAAAATATATTTTTCTTTACCATATCCCTTTGTGGGCCGTAGGAGCACCCACGCATCGACATCGGCTCTCCACTCACATCTGTTCTTCTCTCTGTCACACGGGGATCTCAGACTGCCCACTCCATTCTTTCAAATCATCATACCAGTTTTTTCCCGTTTCCCAAAACCATTTTTCATTTATCAGCTTTTTGATGCTTGTAGACAGACGGATGTCATTGATTTCTTTCACGGATTGGTCCAGTTGGACGGCTGCCTCCGCTGGTCTTTCTCATGCGATCAGCTCGAATTCGATGAAAACTCCAGTTTCCTTCTTCTGATGGTCATTTTAACTCCTGGCTTTGTCCCATAATATTATTTTCTGTCTTCTGTGATCCTTTTCCAAACAGAATCATTTGCCTTTCTTTGCTGCCACGCGATGCCCGGGAGTCTTCATCAAGAAAGTTTTTGTTCATTTATTGCTGGACAACTCTCACATCCGTATAAAGCACTGAGGCAGTTTTCTGAATGGATCGATCGTAGGCCGCGCTTTCGGCGATGCTTTGTTCTACATAGCTGCCAGACAGTCAGCCGCATCACCTGACTGCGTTCGCTGAAACGATTATTGCCGCTTTATTGGATCTTTCTAATTAATTAATTAGTCCATTATTAAATAACCAACCATCATTTAAAAATAAATAAAACGTGGAACCCTTGCTGATGGTCTTTTAGGGAGGGAGGGGGTTATACCCTTTTCTTTTCCGTCTAGATTAAATACTTGTCGCCATAGAGAGGAACAACCAACATCAACTTTTCTGTTTGCCCCAGGATAAAGTCACTGCGTCCGGAGAGGTCATATAGTGTGTCGCGGGTACTCAGCCCTCCAGCTCTCCACTGCACAACGCTCGTGCTCTTTCTTCGGATCTAGACATTGCTTACCTTTTTCTCTTCTGATCACCTACAATGGGTTCCTGGTCATGTTGACCTACCTTTCAATCTCTCTCTCCCAATTTTCTGTTATCTTCTATTTACACCCACTATTATCTCTACCGAATACCGATCTCCTCTTTATTCTCCACTCTCTCTAATATGTGTCTTCCTTCTATTTATCTCTCCCCCGTTTCTACAGTAAACTCAACTCCCTCTACATTCTATATCTGTCTACTATTTTCCCGTTATCTCTCGCACCCCTCTCCTTTATTTGTTTCTCCTCTCTTACCCGTCAGCGTCTCTACATTCTCACACACTCTCTCTCTCTGACTTCTATCTATTTTTCTCTCTCCACTCTCCCTATAATCTCTTTCTCGCTCAGCCTTCCATTTCTATCTCTACTTTCTCTCTGCCCGTCTGTCCACTCTTTCTCTCTCAGTTTTCTTATTCTCTCGTCCCTCTCTCTCCTATCTTCTTTATCCCCAATCACTCCTCTCTTTCATGTCATCTAACTTCTTTCTTTCTCTCACACTTCTCGCTTCCACCTTTACGAGGAGCAGCACTTCCTGCCTACCTTGCACACCATGATCTTGTTCTTCTGATTGTTGCAGGTCAGATTGGAGAGAATCCCCCCGGCGCAGGTCACAATGGTCAGATCCGGACTGGCCATCAGCTTGACCAGCGCTTGGAGAAGCGGTTCCAGATTGTCCAACTTGGTGGCCGCATCCGACAAATTCCTCAGCGTCCACAGACAGTTGTGCACCAGTCGGGTGCTCGTTGCATGGTGCAGATGCAGCGCCAACGCCTCCATTCCCCCTGCGGCTATGATAGCCGGCTTGTTCTGCATGCAGACACTGAGTACTTTGAGCACACGACTCGTGGTCCACAGCAGCTTTTCGTACTGGTAGGAGCGCAAGATGCGGACCAACTCGGCCGGTCCCCCACTGCCCAAGATGGCCAACTTGCTCTCCTGGTGTCCGTAGGCGAGGATCTGGAGACAGTCGGTGCATATAGCCAGGAATTTGATGTTGTTCTTGCTCAACAGTTGGACCATCTTCTGCAGACAGCCGCTCTGTCGGACCACCGCTTTGGCCCCGTCCTGATGGAGGAGCAGGTTGTGAAGGGTGGTGATCGCGTAGAAGAGGACAGACTCCACCGGCGAGTTGAGCAGGGAGACCAGACAAGGCACCGAGCCACACGCGAAGATGGCCTGACACACAACAAAAACACAAAGTTCAATTAGGGACGACCACACCCTCGCCCACCAGCAACTAGAGTGGCGAAAACTTCCTTTCTCTAGTACTCTCTTTATCCCCTCACCTTTCCCTCTCTCGAACCAACTGTCACTCTCCCTCTCACACAACTCTCCCTTTCATTAACTTATCTCCCTCCTCTCATCTACCTCTCCCGATCCCTCTCCTCTTACTCGCCCACTCTCTCCCCTCTCCTCTCCTTCCTTTCCGTCACGTTCCCCATCTCCCTCTTTTGTTACTTCCTCCTCTTCTTTGCTGTCAATCTCAATCCCTCTCCCATCTTCCCTCCCTCTCTCCTCATCCCTTGTTTTCATTCCATGACCTTTCCGTTTTGTCCGCTTATCTCCTTCGTTTTCTGAATCCCCTCTACGCCAGTATCTTCCTCTCACTCTCAAACCTCCTTCATTTTCTATTTCACGTTCTTCTCTCGCTTTCACCACAACTCAGATTAATTTGCTTTCTCTCATCATCAACTCTCTTTTTAAAAGTCTCCTGTCTCTACGCCTGAACTGAAAATTCCCCGCTCGCACTACCCTCACTGCTCTCCCCATACCATTGGGAAGAAGCTCACCTGAAGCCCCATCTTGGACTGGGACATGTTGTAGATAGTGCCGGAGAGGAACCGGATAGTCTCCGTGTCCTCAGCCCGCCCCAACGCCGCCACAATACAGCCCAGCATCTCCCGGTCCTCGATCAGGGCCGTGATCGCCTCCGACTTGCTCAACTGGAAGACCATCATCGAGGCCTGATTCAGCACCACCGGATCGTCCTCGTCCTTGATCAGCTTGACCAGATCGGGGATGGCGCTAGCAGCTACCTCCGCATCAATGTCCGCCACCGACACCGGAGTGGTGGCGCTACTGACACGTGCAGGTGGCGCCAGCTGTTGCTGCTGCTCACCCCCAGGGCACCCAGGGGTACCGGGCGAGGTCAGGCAGTGGTCCACTGTGCCCGGCGGGTAGACCGACATGTTGGACCAGGGCTGACCTTGACAGTAGTAGTCCTCCTGATCCATCTCATCCGGGCCCTGACGACTGCTCACGCTGGGGGTGTTAGTGGCCAGAGCGGAGTGAATTCCCGAATCGACCATGTACTGGTTCTGCTGCCACATCAACGTCTGTTGGTTCTTGTCCAGTGGGAGGTCCAGATAGTCCTGCTGTTGGGGAGACATCACTGAGGGCGGTCCCCCCTGGCCCAGAGGCAGCGGCATGACAGAAGAGAATGGCGTGGACATACTGCTGGAAAACAGAATGACAAGGCTATTTGATGAAAAAAGTGTGCACTAGCTCGGATTGTTTAAAATATCACAGTTTGCAATAAGGGTGCAGTTTAAAGGTTGTCTCCATTCCCCTGGAAGCATTACAGTTATTCTTTGTTAATACAAACAATATCAAGGGGAAAATCAATTTCTGAAATGTACAGGATGTTGATGTGTGTCTGCTATTGGCTTGTTTCTTGTTCTCAATGCACTATCAGTCTCTTGGCAGTCAGTGACTGAAGCATTTTTTTAAAGTGAAATTCCTTCAACAACTTCGTAATTCCAGTGTAATTCAAGTTCATAAACTGTGTTTAATCTGCAAAATTTTGAAATTGACCAGCATGTAATTAATGTTTGTATGTTTGGTGAGGCAGAAGTAATGCCCGATTTTAAATCTATGAAATCTTAATTTATGTAGATGCATAAAAATCTAGAATTTTGTTTGAAATTTAAAATATTGATGAATTTAACCTGGCGAATCAGTATATTGTCATCACATGTAATGTGGTTGACTGCATTTAGTTGTGTTTTATGTCACTTTTCTGAGCAATGGCATTTCGTCTTACAAAAGATCAAAGAGTTGCTGCTGTAAAACACTACTACAAATGTAATGATGATGCTGCTGATGCTTCTCAGAGACTATCTGAAGAGTTTGATATTCATTTAGTCCAAGGTCGAAACATCATTAACCTAGTGAATAAGTTTGAAGAAA
>JAUYWV010129491.1:0-11206 GCA_032274565.1 Nematoplana nigrocapitula
GAAGGGAAAGACAGAGAAGGAGAGGGAGGGAAAGACAGAGAAGGAAAGTGAAGTAAAGACAGAGAAGGAGAGGGAGGGAAAGACAGAAAAGGAAAGGGAGGGAAAGACAGAGAGGGAAAGGGAGGGAGGGAAAGACAGAGAAGGAGTGGGAGGGAAAGACAGAGAAGGAGAGGGAGCGAAAGACACTAAAGAAAAGGTGGGAAAGACAGAGAAGGAAAGACAGAGGAGGAGAGGGAGGGAAATTTAGAAAAGGAAAAGGAGGGACCGACAAGAAGGAGAGGGAGGGAAAGACACTAAGGAAAGGGAGGGAAAGACAGAGAAGTAGAGGAAGGGAAAGACAAGAAGGAGAGGGAGGGAAATATAGAGAAGGAGAGGGAGGGAAAGACAAGAAGGAGAGGGAGGGAAGACAGAGAAGGAGAGGGAGGGAAGACAGAGAAGGAAAGAGGAGGGAAAGACAGAGAAGAAGAGAGAGGGAGTGAATGAAGTAAAAGAGAGAGGGGGAGGGAAACAGAGAAAGAAGGCAGTTAAAGACAGACAAGGAGAGGAAATGAAAGAGAGTGAGATTGGGGGGGAAGAGAAAAAAACAGAGACATGTGGAAGGAAAGAGAGAGATAGATATCGAGGGGAAGAGAGAAAAAAGGCAAGAAAAGACAGAGAAGGAGAGAGAGGGAGTGAATGAATTAAAAGAGAGAGGGGGAGGGAAAGGAAGAAAGAAGGCAGTTAAAGACAGAGAAGGAGAGGAAATGAAAGAGAGAGTGAGATGGAGGGGAAGAGAGAAAAAAGACAGAGAAGCAGTTGGAAGGAGAGAGAGATAGATAGATGGAGGGGAAGAGAGAAAAAAGGCAGGAAAAGACAGAGAAGGAGTGGGAAGTAAAGAGAGAGGTGAATGAGGGAAAGAAAAAAGAAGGCAGGAAAAGACAGAGAAGGAGTGGGGGAAGAGATAGAGGGGGAGGAGTGAAAGAGAGAGGGGGGTAGAGTAAAAAGAAAGAGAGTGTCTCTTAAAATTAAACATCAAGAATGAAATATACGACAATGTTGATGGGTAAGAAGTTGAAAAAGTGTCACAGTTTTAGTATTTGACCTCTGTAAAAACCGGAAATGGTGACTCCAAATCTAATGTTAAAAGACGCATTGCGATTATAGGAAAAACGTCACTGACATAATTCCTATATACAAAAATACCGGGGTAGCAGAACAAAAGTGAAACTCAAGGTCGTCAAGCAGGCACGTAGCCGGGAGTGGGACAGGGTGTCGGTGCCCCCCCCCCCTTGGTATTATACCCCCCCCCGCCAACCCTGAGCTAAGCTAACTTTTGAAAAAAAAATTAAGGTTGAAAAGAATACTGTATGTGTAATTCAATTATTACATGGCTGGGTATGTGCCTGTTTCAGTTCGCGTAATCCGTATTTATTACCAACGCATAACCTCAGGGCTAAAACTATACTTATAGTACATAATACTATATCCTCACATATGGAGTCGACGGTTGGACACTAAGGAAGGCTGAAAAATTCGCGATTAGGTTAGCCACTGTCAAGAAGAAGAAGAAGCTAAACTTCTTTCTGCACACAAATGAACCACATGTTTGCCAGTCTTTAGTATCGCAATCCAAGACATTACCATATTCGGCTGGAAAAGGAGAAGAACACGAATCCAGTAGAAGGATAACATCAGACAATGCACCGGCACAACCGTGGCTGAGAACACCAGGAAGGCTGGAGGAAAATGGTACATTGAGCACACATTGAGGTCTGCAGCCAATGTCGACCCTATGACTATTGTGAATGATGGATGGATGGAATCAATCTGCGCATATTAAACTTCCAGCGTTTTAATGCATCAAGATGCAAACTGCGTCTTTATTGACTGTTTTCAGATCAAAACAACTCAACTGATCTACCGGTTATGTCGGTCGATCACCGTTCGTGTTATTCGCCTTAGCCCCCACCTAGCCATCGGCGGAATAAGCTTGCTTTATCTTGGCGTTCCAGTTTCAGGACACTGCGCCGCATTTCCCCGCGCACTTCTTGGCGTTGGGTGATCATGCGTTTGTTTGATTTACGGGTGGGGCAATATAGTACGCGTCGATGTACAGGGAAGCGATTTAACCGGGTACGAAAAACGACCACGCAGATTTGATTAATATCTGTTTCCCTGCATGGATCTTTCGCTGAGATTTTTTTGCTCAGTCAATAAGAACAGTTCGTGCACACTGTCTTGTCTGAATCGACGTAATTCGCGTCGTCGTCACTCTGGTTTTGGTAGTTTACGCGTGCTTGCGCCGGCTGTTGCGCTGTTTGTACTCTCACAGACGTCAGTCAGCTGGTCTCACGTTGCGATCGATTGATTTTCGCTGACGTCATGCTGACGTTTTATACACGCCTCCACCTCCCGGCTGGCTCCCGAAGGCGGCGCGCGCGCGTGTGTGCACTGCGCGGCGCGAGTCTTCCTTCCTCGCTCCGCCTTCTGCCGGCTGTATTCTTAGAGCTGTTAGTGCAGGGAGGTGACTGAAGCATAACAGGCATCCGGCTAGAGCTACCAAGCACACTTCACCAGACAAAACGCACCCATAGAGACTGACAGGCAAGGATGCAGCACAGTACTTTCTCACTGAGACACCTGATTTGGCTGCTGGCGACGGGGCGGGTGCGTCGACCTGACATCCACCCACCTCCTCCATCCGCGGCCTACGTGGATGCCGGCTCGTGACGGCTGGCAGGCAGTTAGGTCACGTGAGTTGCAGCTGCCTCTCTTGTTCTTCTCTTTCTGGCAAGCTTACGAGGAAGCACTTTTCGAGCCTATTCGTACTTAAATAATCAGGCATAAAGTTTAGGGGGGGGGTAGGAATACGGCACCAAGAGAGGATAGATCTATTCTCTCTGACAGCACCTTCTTTCTGATATATCTCCATATAATCCTCTTCTCTTCCGCATATGTTTTCAACTTCTACCAGTTCTCCTCAGCTGAGACACCCTATGGAGTGATATGGAAAATGACAAAATTAGACGCACTGTTTCATTTTGCAACAATCACACACTGAAGTACCAGACACTATGCGATAAGCTAAATTCTGCCTGGAATATACGTTTTCAGTGTATCACTAACAGCACTGACAATGCTTTTGCTGAATTTTTCTTTTACGGTATCGCCTAGTGTATGTAATAATTTTATTGTTCGACTTGCCGTTTGTTATGAATGCCATTTCGAATCTAACTCATTTAGAGTAGTTAATTTATCATGCTGGTTCGGAAGTAAATGAAGATAAATGTGAGGAAGACGAAGGTAATGACTTGAAGGACAGTCTGTTGAACAAGTAAATATTTTCAAGTTCCTTGGGTCCTACAAAACGGTGACGGGGGATCGCACTACTGACATCAAGTGCAGGATAGCGATGGCGAAACAGAAAGTGCGGTCTGGAAAGATATATAAGTCGAAGTCTCACAGTAAAGCTGATGAAAACACTGGTGTGGTCCATTTTCCTCTATGGAGCTGAAAGTTGGACAATGAACAAATTGAATCAACACAGGTGCTGGAGACGACTTCTTGGAGTTTCCTGGAGAGAACACCGAATCGAATGATTCTATCCTGGAAGAGATCCAGGTGAAGAGAAAGTTAATGTTAACGGTGGCAAAGCTGAAACTAGAATATTTGGGATAATAGAAGGTAAAAGATACAGGGGTGCACCAAGAATGCAATGGAAGGAAACATCATTGAATGGAGCAGTCGGACACAAATACCAACAGTGCAAGCACATGGCAGAAGATCGAATAAAATGGATAGAAGTGTCTTACTCGTGGTCATCCTTCTTCGCCCAACTTCCAAGAGGACGGCATCAATGATGATGATGATGTATGATATTTTATTAATGTTTTCGGTTATCGGTTTAACTGCGCATTTTGTGAATTAGAATGGTTAGACCATTTGAGCCTCGCTTGCTGCGCGCACTGTTTCACGTAATTGACGGAAGTTTTGAAGCTGAGTCGGAAGACTGTCGAAAAACTTTTTATTGTATTATGCTCGATGTGAGTGCCTGCCTTCTCATATTGTTTATCAAAACTATTTTTTATTGTTGAGCTGTACATGTTATACAGTTTTGACCGTCCTGCCTGGTTTAGTATAATTTCTTTTTCTAAACTGTCATTTCAGCGTCAGCAGTAAAGTATGTGTTATAGAAGATACTGTATAGTAAAGTTAGTGCCACCATGCGAATCTCTTCTTTTTGTTGTTCTAACCTTGTGACTTTTTCTATAAATTTCCGGCGCTATTCCAATTGACTACGATGTGATGATAATTTGGCTTTTTATAAATGTTTTTCATAATTATCAACGTACTTCCAGCTGATTTGGTGAAGATTGAACATTGTTACAATGTGTGCAATTTTTAATATCATCAGGTGGTCAGTTTAGTGATCAGTATTTTTCCTTCTTGTATTTCAGTCTGATTCCGGCAGTTCAGTTAGCTGTCCGATCAGTATCCCCGGACGACCGTTCATACAGGTAGGTAGGGCACTGTATTTACATGACTAACTTCTATAATGTAGATGCTCCTTTTGTTGTAAAGAAGAAAGTGTTTGATGCATGTTTAAACAGTGCGATTATGTATGGATGCGAAGCGTGGTTAAATTGTAATCTGAAACAGGTGGAGTGGCTATATATTTCTGCTGTAAAAGGTTTACTGGGCGTCCGGCGAACGGCGACAAATCTATGTCTACTTGAGCTGGCCTACCTATCAATCACTACTTATGTAAAATGCGCACAGAAAAGGTTCTTTACGAAAATCCTTGGAAGTGGAGAAAATCTCCCCGACGACCCCTTTATGTTTGTATGGTCACTGGCAATAGAAGCAGATGGACCCTCCACACGGTATGTGACTATGCTCAGCAGCGCAGACGAACAACTCAGGAGAGGCTCCGCCGAACGGAAAAATTCAGTGAATGTTTCAGCACGTACAAAATTTATAACTTACAGAAGTATTAATCCCAGACTCGAAGTCCTACGTGTGTATTCGGAAACGTCTAGTCAGGCGAAAGAGATACACAGAAAGGCATTAACTCGTCTACGCCTCTCGTCGCACAACCTACGAGTCGAAACAGGGCGATGGCAACGAATCCCAAGGGAGCGACGTCTGTGCGACTGTCAAACTGCAGTGCAGACAGAAGAACATTTCATCTGTGAATGTGTCTTGACGACAAATATAAGGGCTCAATACGAGGATCTAGATTTTTCCGGCCTACCTGTTTTATTTGACTGCGATCTGGTGAAAGTGGCTGAGTTTATTCATAGATGCTTTTATTTATTGCAAAAAGTGAAAGTTACATTCCCTTTATTCACCCTCTGACTGTTTTCTTGTTGCTGAGAAGTCAACCTAACCTGTTGAATAGTTTTTCATATTGTGATCAAATGTTTTATGTTATGTTGTACTATTTATTATGTTGCATTACTGAAGTTGCTCCGCTTTTTTGTAAATAGTCATTAAATTACTACTACTAATGATGTGTTTCTCATCTGGGTTGGGTGTATAGATTTTTCGGTGCTAAATTCGCCAGCGTGGACGATCTCTGCCTACAACACGAACGCCAAGAGTCCTCAGCGGCCGCGACCACGAGGAGTTCCACCAGCTTCCTATCCAACTTCAAACCGGCCCGCACCCAAACCTTGCCCGTCGACCGGAGGAAGGGCAATACCCTGGTCGGTCCGGGCGGGGAGCGTCTGCAGAGCAGGCAACGCGCTGCCAACAAGTACGCTCGGCTGAGTGAAGAACTCCGCGCAGCTCGGAGCATGATCATCGTACCCTCGCCTAGCAGTTTACACCTGGCCGGAGGTCATGAGGAGCAGGAGGCAGAGGAGGACGATGAGGACTTCCGCAGCAGCAGTTTGCGCCAGTTGGCTTACTTCGGTCCGGCGGCGTCGCTGCGCGATCTGACCTCGTTGAACTGCGTTACACGACGCTCCTTGGAGGTGCTCCGGGAGCCGGACGATCCGCGAATGGGAGGCAGTCCGCCCCTGACCCGAATCAGTTCGACCACGGAGTTGGACGACGAGGCGTTGTCTGCTAGCCAGGAAAATGGTCTGGGTGTTGTCGAGTCGACATCGATGGATGAGGCGCCCAGTGCCGATCCGAGAGTACTGCTCGAAACTCAGAGTTCAACGGAGGACGACAGGTGAGACTCACTGGTTCTATTTGGCTATTCTCATTTCATATAGGTACAGTTTTCAACAAACGGTTTTTACAGGATGGGGAGGCGCCATCACTGTTATATAGGTAGTACAAACCAGTAGGGTATCTTGAAGTAGTCTGGAAGAAGTCTTCACGAGGAAACCTGACCATCTACCGCAAAAACATTTGTGCTCTCGAAAGATTCCAACAGTAAAAAGTTCCTGCTATCCTACGGATAAAGTGTCAATATCGTGTTCTTGCTTCCGGCATTCCTAGCATCGATGCTACCGTTTTCCATCATCTAATGCGATGGCTTAAACATGACTATCGAATGCCAGACCACCGTCTACCGAAACAACTACTTTATGGTTATTGCTAACTCGGTGACGGTCATCAACCTACCAATACTAATAGGCCAACTAGGAGGTGGACAGATCAGTAGATGGAGACTCTAATCCGCCCACCTTCCCAGGCCAGCCAATCTCGGCCCCCACTGCTTTAGCAGCGCCCCCGCCCCCACGGTGTCCGTCCAGAGAGGAGATCCGGGAGTAAGGATTATAGGAAAATAGCAGCATGTAAAGAGGTGATGTGTAATATGTGGGTGTGTTTTGCAAAGTGGGCAGAGTTGAGATGTTTGTATGGCGAGATTGATTTTGTGTAAGTATTATTGAAGGAGAGGAGATTTGTCGCATCTGAGTTGTGAGAGAATTCTGCGTGTGTGTCGTATGAGCGTTTGTTCCGATTTGTTTATGGGTTGTGGTTATTGGTTGAAGACTTTGTTGTGTGATCGCTGTGTGAGGTAGTTGTTTACAATGCTTGTGTGAATTGTCTTCATGTTATGTTTGATTGTGTCTTGTGTAGTTTCTGCTGGTGATGTGTCGATGTTTGTGGTGTATGATTGGTTATGAAAGATGGTTTGCTTTTTGTATCTATCCGGAGCAGGTTCTTGTGTCAGGTAATGGAGAGGGTGCGTTGGGAGTAGTGCTTGTTGCCTAGCTTGGGATGAGTGTAGCTTGAGGTGATGTTCAATGGGGAGTATCTTGCATTCGTCGTGTAGGTGTTGTATGTTTGTGTCGAGTGTGCAGCCTGAGGCGATTCTAAGTGCTTTGTTTTGTATTATTTGTAGTTTGTTTATGTTTGTTTGTGATGTAATGGGTGACCAGAGGGTGGATGCGTATTCAAGGATGGGTCTGGTGATTGCTTTGTATGTGCTTGTGATTGTCTCTTTATTTAATCCCCATTTGGTTGCGGTGAGTGCTTTAAGGATTGGTATTGTATTGTTTGCTTTCTGTTGTGTGTGTTTTATGTGTTCGTTGTAGTTGAGTTTGGGCCGAGGATTTTTGGATGTTTGATTGTGGGTAGTGTGTTGTTTACGATTTGCAGATGAAGTTGTGTCATATTGTGCTGGGTCCGGTGTGAAGAGTGGTGTCTGTGTTTTGTTGGCGCTAAGTTGTAGGTTGTTTTGGTCTGTTCAGGTTTTGCTGCTGTTGAGGTGAGGTTGTATTTGCGTTTGTGCTGTTTGGATAATGGTGTGTGGTGATGTGACGGTGTTGTCGTCTGCGTAGTTTACTAAATCTGTTGATGTTGGGTGTGGTTGGGGAGTGTCTGCTGTGTAGATGTGAAAGAGTGTTGTGGAATAGGACTCCACCTTGTGGGACTCCCGTTTTTATAAATTTTGTTCTGATTGTGATAATGTTGTATTTTGTGTATGCTTGTCTGACTTTGATTTAGTTTGCTATGTATCGTTTGATGGTTGATGGAATGCTTGTTTAGTTTAGTTTGTGGATGAGTGCGTGTAAGTTGACTGTATGGAAGGCTTTTGACATGTCTAGTGCTTTTGTGATTGTGCGGGCGGGAGGTTTCTTTTGGTTGATACCTTGGTGATGGTAGTGTTTATGGTGGGGTGGAGGGCTGTGTTTGTTGAGTGTTTTGTTTTGAATCCCTGTTGAATTTTTTTGTTTCGGATGCTGTTTGTGATGTAGGGTAGGATGATTTTTCTAGTGTCTTGCTGATTGGTGAGATAAGGGAGATTGGTCTGTATGATGCTCCTTGGTGCGCTGGTTTGTTGGGTTTGGATATTGGGATGATGCATGCTGTTTTCCAAGTGATTGGTATGGTATTAGTGTTGAGTGCAAGGTTGAAGCGGGTTGTCATGTATTGAATTGCGATGGGGCCAAGGTGTTTGAGGTGTCTGATATTGATTTTGTCTGGACCTAGGCTGTTGTTGTTTTGCTTTGTTTGATTGCTTTTTTGGTTTGTGTGGTGGTGATCGTGATGTTTTTATGCGTGAGTTTTTTGGTTTGTTTGTCTATTTTCCTGTTTTGCCATGGATGGGTCACCTTCTTTGCAATTATTCTTACTGGTATCGAGGCCGGGAGTGTGGAAACTTCTCGGCCACCATGCTGGTTGTTGGTAGGTTTGCTTGGGCAAGGACGCTCTCTCTTCGGGCAGGGTGTCACACAGCCTGTGCATTCGCTCTCTTTCGTAGAGTGGGACGCCAACGAAGGGAGAGATTTGGACCAAACTACCACTTCCATCCTGCTCCAATCACCCAGCACGGCCATCAAACGTACGAAAGTAAAGCACATATGAGCTGCCGGAAGATGGGGTTATCACAAGGATTGGCCCTAAGTCTCCAATAGAGACTGACACGGAGCAAGTAGATCGTGCTTCGCCAACGCCGATCAGGTCAGTCGCCAATTACGCGGGAGCACCTCTGCCGCATCGGTCGTCTCGACTCCCCCCACATTTTAGTGTCAAATGGGGTACCAGAGATCATGGACCTTCTCCAGGACTGCGTGGCGGGTAATCAACGGGAAAGTGATATGGAAGACATCTGGACATTTATGGTTGCCATCTGCGAATTAAACCGGCTTCACCCCCATTGGATCCCCGGGCACGCAGGAATAGAGGGGAACGCGAGGGCAGACACACTGGCCGCAAAAATCCCCTTTAAAACGGCCAAGGTGGCCATCAGAATGAAAGGTAATGAAGAGTGGCTGCGAAGAGCTCGGAATAGTGCTAGGGAATCTACCTATAGGAAAGCTTCAGGCACCGGCTTAGGCACAACCGCATAGATGTGGGAGGTGAGCAACTGAGGTAAACCACGTTCCAAGAATTCACACGATGGACTCAGCTAAGATGGTCGGCGTACATACCACCAGCTACGTGTGGGAACATGGAGAGGCAGTAGAGCCTAGATAAACCTAATACACGACGAGATCGACACGAATTGCGTGACCTGTCTAGACCCTCTGACGTCAGACACATCATCCTTGACTGTATAAGGACATGGAGTCGGCCCACTGGCAAAGGAACATCTGGGGCCTCTCCCCGACAGCCCAGGAGCTGTTCTGCAACCGCTAATTACTGATGGACTTGATCGGCAGGATACCGGCGAAACTTCTCGCCCCGATATGAGACAACAGCCCCTCGCTGATCACGTGGCCTGTAATGGAATAATAATAAGAAGAAGCGGGTGATCAACTGCGAACCAAAATCTTTGACTCGCAGTCACCCCTTCGATTGATACTACTATCACCCCCGGCATGGTGCAGTATCTGCGAAGGATGGGACGCCTGACGCCCCCGCGTTTATCCGGACATTAGGCGGGGCAGGTGCGCGGTGCAGACAAAGAAGAACAACAATGTTTTGACTTTATGAACATCCTGCATATGTAGTATATAGATCGGCCATATACAATACATTGCGCTTACCTTCATTAAGTTCTTGTACTTTGCTGTTTGGTGCAAATTTGACAAGGTCTGCCTCGGTCTTCTCTGGCTTGCCAGCAATTGCCACATAGACCACCAACACCGAGACGAAGAGAAGAACGGTTAGACTTCTCATCTTGCAATAATAGTGTCCAAAATTCTTCGTGTCTGATTGTCACCGACAACTACAATTCTTTATATAGAGCATATTTTTTTCAATGGCAAGAAGTTAGGCGCCAGACAGGCTGTTTACGATTTGAGAGTATATTCTAGTGATCTCCTGATTCACTCATCCACGCAAGCATGTGAATGCACTTGACTGTTGTTTGCTCATTAATCAATTCGCCGAAGAAACAACAAGAGAACGACGTTGTGTTTCCGCTAAACACTTGGTAATTCAGTGAACATGCTATTTTTTTCTAATTAGCATTTTATTGACGAAAAGGTTTCATTCTTTTCATTATATATATATATATAGTGTACAGGTGTCTCGACGCGCGTCGGGTGTCCTTGGGTCCAATTGCATTCCTCTAATTTTATAACCCCATTATTTGTGCTTTGTAATATACTACTATGTTCGACTTCTAATATGGTATAAATGAACTGAATTCCTAAACGCATTTTCTAAGGAAAGAGATTTTCTATAGACTGTAAGCAGAGTCGCATATGGATCAATGGTTATATCATAGATATGAAGTGAAGAAGACATTCTATGGAAATTGCACCTTCTAAATTTAAATTTTGAATTAATATAAAATCAATTTGAATGCTGCAATGCTGTTTACTACAGTATAATGATGAATATTTTTGCAAAGCACATAAAACTTTCTATTGAAACATTATGGCGTAATAATTATAATTCTACTGGCAAATACCACATTATGAGCTATTTTTTTATTGTAAATTTACAGTCTTCAATATCTTTATAACTTTTTCTGATTTTTTGTACTCCTTCTCTTTTCGCGTCCGTGTGTCGACCACTTCCTTCTTTGCGGTACTCTCTATTACCATTCCTCAAATCTTTGCGCATCTCTTGTAGTCGTCTAATGCTGATGTTAGCTCTCCCACCCACGCCTACATCGCCTTCTGAGGTCGAGTTGACGATTGTTGACGATATTGGGTCAGGTCGCCAGTTAATAAACCGGTAAATTTGTGCCCTGTAATATTTTCAAGCTTCTTTGTTTTATTTTATCATTACATTGTTGAAAGTGCTGAAAGAATAAATACACTTTTATGATCCATTGTTATTGATGCAATGCTGTAAATGGCAATAAAATAAGCTTTGAATTCAAATTTCCTAATGAAAATATTGAAATTTAGATTTAAATCAATATTAT
>JAUYWV010129502.1:0-11206 GCA_032274565.1 Nematoplana nigrocapitula
TCCAACATTCACTGGAAAACAAGCTGCATGACAGCTCAACACTAACCAACCAAATATACAAAGGTTAGCGCAAAGTGATAACAGTATGTATGTTGATGACACCTTTTTAGTTAGTTCTAATAATTTTAATATTCAAAGATTTCTTTCGCATATGCATATTGCATAACCGAAACAAGTCGCTTAAAATAAAGATAAAATTGAATGAATGATTGTCAGTTTTCTTTTGGTTTTTCTATTTATCTTTTGCTTACGAAAATGTCAGATTATATTTTTTGCTGCATTTATTTTTCGTCTACCATAGCACACATATCTACATGCTATTGAGTCAGATGTACATCCAATTACCAACCTATGTACCTACAGTATGTACCATCAAGTCGGCGCCGACTTTTGCTGACCTCTTCAACCATTTTCATCCACTTCTCGTGCTCTTGAACTTCAAAACGAAGTTGAAACAGGGGCATATTGATAATGTTCTTGATGTCATCAATCCAACGGTTTCTCTGCCTCCCACATTTCCTTTTTTCCTTGAGTTTTTCCGAGCATGAAACTTTTTTCCAGGCTGGTATCCGCTCTCATTACATATCCAAAGAATTTTAACCTTAGCTTCATCATTCTTGATTCCAGAGAGAGAGGGTTGCCAACCTCTTCTAGGACTGAAACATTTCTTCTTCTTGCGGACCAATGGGTTCTAAGCATCTTTCTCCAACATCAAAGCTCGAAGGCATCAATCTTCTGGCGATTTTGTTTTTTACTGTCCAGGATTCACATCCATAGAGAGCAATTAGGAAAACTAATATTTGCACCATCTTTTTCTTTGTTTTTGTTGTGACGTCTTTGTCTTTCCAGACTTTGTCAAGTTTGGCCATTGCTGTTCTTCCCAGGAGGAGCCTTCTTCTGATTTCTTGGTCGCAACTGCAGTCATCCGAGATGTGGGAGCCTAGGGAGTCGAAACAGTTAACTACTTCCACATTCTCTCCGTTTACTTCGAAGCTATCGAGTGGATCAGTAGCTAAGACTTTCGTTTTCTTGATGTTCAGGAAAAGGCCTATCTCTCTTCGCTTTTCTCTTTGACGCTGTTTATACTGGTTTTCAGGTGGTCTTTGTTTGTGGCAGCAAGAGTGGTCTCATCGGCATATCTCAGATTGTTTATATGACGTCCGCCGATTCTGATGCCAATCCCCTTTTCGTCCATATCTGTGGCCCTCATGATTGATTCACCGTACGTGTACTGTTAAAAAGACAAGGAGATAGAATGCAGCCTTGCCACACTCCCTTTCCAATATTGAACCACTCTGTGTTCCCGAACTCAGTTCTAACAATCGCCTCTTGATTGCAGTAAACATTCTTCAACAACAAAATAAGGTGCGTTGGAATACCCATGTACTTCAGATTTTGCCATAGAACTTCGTGATCTACACAATCAAACGCTTTGCTGTAGTCAATGAAGCAAAGATACACATGTTGCTGCATCTCCCTTGTAATTTCCATCATCCAGCGAAGATTAGCTATTTGGTCTCTTGTGCCTCTCCCCTTTCTGAAACCTGCTTGGACGTCAGGCATTTCACTGTTTACGAAAGTTTCCATTCTGAACATTGGTAAGAACATGTTCGATTTTCTCATAGAAGTTACTTATTTGTTCCTCGTCTGAAGTGGAAGTTGGTGCATGGACTTGGATGATGGTGATGTTGACTGGTTTACCCTGTAGCCTAATTGAAACAATTCTGTCATCCACAGGAGTATATCCTATAACGCATTTGGCGATAGTAATTGGTAGTCTTCTATTAAATTTAAAATCAGATTAAAATGTATAGCCTATATTGCTGGGAGGCCCCATCTTGGTGGGTGGCCCAGGTCCCGGGCCCTTTGCCCCCCCCCCACCCCCTTAATCCACACAATACGCTATATCTGGCCTCAAACTAATCAAGACGGAAGTGCCCCAAGGTGGGGTACTGCCTCCTACACAATATATGCAAAGAAACACGCCAACCCCACACAACACAAAGAAGTCTGATCAATTACACATAATCACTTCAACAAACACAAAAGTACACACAGAAGAAACATAGATACAACATTCCTCAACGACATTAAATCCTGGACAGAACAAAGTAACCTACTAATCAACTCAGACAAAACACAAAAAATCAATCAAATTCGAAAACATCACTCTCCCAACCACTAAACACACACAAACACCACACTGGTTCCTAAATACACATACTCTGAACACAGCAGAAAACAAACTCAACAAAAAGCAAACAACACAATCCCAATACTCAAAGCACTCACTGCAACCAGATGAGACTAAACAAATAAAACAAATAAACAATCACAAATACAACACACATACAAAGCAATCAACAGATCAATACTCGATTACGCATCCACCATTTGGTTACCCACAGTATCAAACACATCCAGAAACTCCAAATAATACAGAAAGCACTAGATTCGCAACAGAATGATTGGCTGACCTATTTATGACGTCATCTGAGAATTCCCTGTTGCTATTTTTATGTGGAGTAAAATTCTCAAAATTCTCCAAACCCAGCTACTAGCATCCAGACTCGGCCGATTTTACGCTACCATAAGCAGTTTAAAAATTGTAGTTAAGGCTCCAAACATTGCAAAACATAAATTTTACAAAGAAAACCAGGCGACAAAGCCAGTACCCACCCGTATTTTGTCCGCCGGGTTTCTCTGGAATGGCCGATGTCGCCCGGGAGTGTCCATTGTCACCAGAGGACGGTATACCACCCCCGCCACCACCCCCAGTGGAGTTGCCCGATTTGGTAAAAAGCTGTGTCCGCTTGCTGGGCAGGGGGATGTTGGCCGGTTCACGAGTGCGACTCCGCGCTAGGGCCTCCCGTACCGCCTCCTCGCGAATGTCTGTTGACGTTGGAAAAAATTGCAAATCAAAACAGGAGAGGTTAATGTATGTTCAATACTTGCTTATGTCATCCAAACTGTATAAAGTAAATTAATTCAACGGGTTAAAGAACATATTATCGAAGAACAAATAAACTCAAAACACAAAAGCAACAAAAAAAAGTTAATTGCCGTACAACACAAATAAATATAATGTACAAAATAACTTATAGTCTCAAACTCGAATGAAATCAGTTTAGTCAGTTTGCTAAACACAACCAAATCCACATGACAGGTAAAACAGTCAAATTTTAATACTAACGAACATAATATTTTTTACCAAACTCTGTAGAAGTCCATACGAAGTACAAACAGGCAAACCAAGCTCAAGGAAACCATTTAATGAATCAAGTCGATGAAGGTGGAAAACTGTTTTCTTCTCCGGACCCTACACCCGTCGGTGTCAAGACAGTTGAATCCAAGTACTGTATATATGCTCTATTTAGCACGAACAAAACGACACGTAGTCAGTCGCATTAGGGAGCACCGGATGGGTCCAAGTGTTGTATATTTATATACGGAACTTTAATGTGACAGTAGAGTGACTTGAACTAACCGTAAATGATGCAGCACTGCACGTAAAAAGTTATTCTCCTTGAGCTTGGTTCTTTTTTTAGTTCGTATTAGCTAACCAAATGTGTCTTAGGGCGTCATGCAGTCAAAAATAAAATTAGTGTCCTATTTAGCTCAATATGCGTATATAATGTATCAGTATTGTTACAGCGGACAGATCGTCCCTGAACAACTGCTCAACAGTCAGCCAATCAGAAAAGTGTAAAAGGCATATAAATCCGTCTGCCACACACTAATGTGGGAGTGCTGAACATGTGAAACAACTGGTTTATATTCGAAACTATATCACAGAAAATTAAATAATGTACCGGTATAACATATTCATTTCGAGATCAGACTGTGGACATACGTTTTTTTTTAAAAAAACATGACAGTAAGGGTATTTGTTTCTAGAAAGTGCACAAACCGAAGGAAACTGGTCGACTTTAATTTCTAAATACTTTTGTCAAATGTGCGATTTGATCTACTTGAATCAGTTAAAGCTGAATGAAATTGAAACGTCTTCATCCATAAACTAAATCTCTGCGAGAAATAGATAGCGCAAACCAATTACCGTACAGAGACACAGAAAGCTCCCTGTACGCTTCAAACCAACCAACCAAGGAAAGAAGCCAGCATGCTCAAAACACAACACCTACCTCCGGCATATGAGTTCCTTAGTTCAAGTTTACATCCTATAGACACACAGGAGACACGAATCAACACAGAACAACAAAAGTTACACAAAAATTAAAAAGCTGTATAATATAAATTAATAGGATACTGAACAACACAATGAGATTGTTTAATAAATAAATACATTGAAGAAGAAGTTGGATGGGTGATTTGAAGGATTGGAGTGGAGAACACATTAGTGAAATAGTAAGACATCTGAAAAAGGTCACTCAGGTTACGAAATCAATTCTGGTGAAATTCATGCAAACAACATACAGTTACTAGCGCGATGGACAGTAGATATAAACGGGCAGAAATAAACGTCACAAAAGTTTTGAGAATTATTCTTAGAAAAACATACAAATAACAAATAAACAAAGCTGAAGTTCTGTCAACAAAAAAACATCCACTGTTCAGTTAGGAGAAAGATAAACATTAAGGGGACGCGAAAATCATAAATGGACACCTCATCCCGCCTTAGATTCCACTGTTATCACGAGATAGAGAAAGAGAAAAGAAAGAGAATTCTGTGGTTTCGAATAGTCTTTGGTCATTACATCCTATTTCCAGGGTCGCAGAGGCAACCAGTTGTTTGCTGATGCTCATACTGCGAAATGATTCGAGTCGCAGAGAGACGGGAAGAGGGAAAACCGCCAATAATCAGATGACGAAGTGGATAACTGATAAACTGTCTTTTTGAGCTTCAATATGTAAATTCTTCTCATTCCGACAAACATCAGTGTGGTGGCTCCTATACTGGATCACGCTCTACGCAATCACATTCCACCGGGTCAATCGAACTTAACATGTGTTACGTGACAGGGCACACGCCAGCCATTATCAGCTTCCAACGTCCCTTCATCCACTTGTCACCCACACCTACTGAACCCACTATACTTCTTCTCAACACACATTCCCTCTCTACTGAACAGTCAATTTATCTCTTATCAACGGTTGCCTTTCTCAATTATGGTCCCATAGTATGAATCCTCGGTTGACCGTTTTGCTTTATTATGTCCCTCTCTTCGGATTTTTAATCCAAATAACATCACAGCGCTCTGATCACCTGATGGTCTCTAGAACCTACTTTAAATTCCTACCACCCTTCAAAGAGGCAATCTCATTCTTTCCTTAAATCGGTTTGACTGAGAATTGCACTATAAAGTTGGCGAACACATCCGAGAAGATACGGGGCGAAGCGGCAATTGTCCAACTACAGTATATAGATGAAGTAATAACCAAAACCAAAGACATCAAATGCAACTTTTCATAAAGATTAGATATGTTGATCATCTTCAGTTAGTATAGTTAGAAAATAGTAATTTGTAGATATCTAAGTCGCCTTAATCTTTAGTTGAAAATCTATATAGGTGAAATTGATTGTTGAAAGTAAAATAATTACATTGAATACATTGTCTGTACATATTTCGCGAGCTCTTGTGTCTGGGAGATTTGGTGTACGAACTTTTCCGTTTCTTATTAATATGTGTACACACCATTATATGATGACAAAATGACGAAGACGTTCGTTATACAGTATTATATAATTCTAAATTTCCCCTTGCTTATTATTTTTGCAATTGAAAACTATCTGAATCGACGCTATTGTCCAAATAGTTGTTATCCGCATTATTTCCCAAAACCATCTGATCAAAAACAGCTTCCTAAAGATTCAGCACAACTTAGGAACCGGATAGAACTTAGAGCTTCTTCCTCGCTAAAACGAGGTGTTCGAAAAGTCGCTGTGCAGTGGAAAATAACCAAATTCCATAGAACTATATTGTAACTATGTCACTTCCGAATACCCTGTATTTTGATTCATAATAGACGTGTGCGCTTGCCAGTGACGCGCGCGCGAGAGAGTTGTACGATAACAGCAGGAAACAACGTATACAACTTGAATTTTACTGTTCGCCGTATACAGCATGGCTAGGCTTCTGTTACTCGATGCGCATATTATTTACTATACTGGAGTGCACCGACGATCGATCTAACTCGCTTCGAAAAATGAATGAATCGAAAGAAGTTCGAGTGCCCCAATAGACAAGGGCAACTATAATCGGCAGCTGTACTATAAGCAGAGCCACCTCAGGCGAAAAATAATTCGTTTCCAGGTAGGTAAGTTTTGCGAATAAGTTAAAATGAATGATGAAACACCACTCACTAAAAATCTGTCTACTCAAGCATGTCAGCTCTCGCAGAACCTAAAGGATTAATTATACAACTAAATTTGAAACATGTGCGTCGACAGTTTTATGTCGCAGATGAAATTTTATTATATACCGGGTGTCCCAAAATAATTGATACAAACTAATCGCTTCTATCTTTGCATTTCCTAAACAGATTTTTTTTACTTATGCATCATTCAATAGCTAATGCTTGTAACTTTTCTTTGGTAAATTTATTGATTCATATTTAAAATTTAAATATATTTAATATCAACATTCTTATATACAAGTAAGATTACCCGTATTGCATTAGTAATCTATCTATAATAAGGAATTTGAATTCTGTAGAATATTGATTTAGCATCGCAGCAATCTCCATTCTCCTAGTTGATTCATTTAGCATTGCAGAATTCAAATTTATTGAATCAATCGGCTACTGCAGAATTCAAATTCCTGCAGCATATTGATTTAGTATCGCAGCAAAAACATGGTTTTTGGGGGTATTTTCTGCTGTGGGCCTCTCAATTAGAAATTTTACATCTCGTGGCTATTTTTCCCATGTTACCCATGGGCGTAGCATTCGTTTGAGCCATCAAGCATGCAAATCCGCCAAGAGAGTTGGAAGAAAAATACCGGTCAGACATACTCACATACATACATACGTACATACTGTACATTTCTCTAATTATAGATAGGATTTAACAAAATTAACCAAGAGCCAAGGTGTCAATAGGAGAATAAAATTCTATTACATTTGACACCTGAGTATAATAATGAATCAAAAATATAAAACATAAAGACCAGTTGCCATTTTACTAAAACATAATTACTTTATACAGAGAAAAATGAAGAAATTAGTTTTATATTATTTATTTAATTAATTTATTGACCTAAATTAGTTTTTTTAAATAATTAATTTATTGATTTATTTGTTTGTTTCTTAAATATTTTGATTGATTTATAGGAGGTAAGGTTAAAAAGGCAAAAAGGGCAAAAAGAGAAGCCAAACCAAAAACAACTAAGAAGTTGGACCGCAGGTTTAACATCACCACATCGCTACCATTAGACCACTAAATAACGGATATATCTGTGGTTGAGTACGATTTAAAAATGAATATTGAAAGATGATAACCTTTGTAAAAAAGTGATAAATCTTATAAAATATGGTTTACAGATTTTCATGTGATTTACGTGGATTAATTTAATGTAAAACCAATCAAAGTGTTTGTATGAGCTAAATTTAATAAACTGAAATAGTTGTTTGTTCGCACTATTTGTTCACAAAAGCGATTTTACTGAAGTCTTACTCAAATGTATACGCAACTTTCAGAAGAGAGCTGTCATCGATAGCAAGTGCCAATTCATTCAGCAAAGTGGCCAATTTTGAACAACTTTCCAGATTTATTACTGTTGTTGCAAAGGAGACCTGCCAAGGTAAAGATGCCATTTACTTTAACAACTTACACTCACGGAGAGATCTAGTAAATTTATTAATCAGTCGACTAACAATTTTATTTTTTATTCTTAATCATTTATAGACAATTTTACCACTTCCTGTGGTGTTAAATTTGCCTGTCTTGAACAGGACTTTTGGACCACGGTACTTATTAGGTCGATGATATCTTTGCATAACAACACCCTAACACAGGTTTTCCTTTTTTGTCTGAGGCCGGATTCGAACCCGGGTCTTCTGCTCCAGAGACCACCGCCTTAATTAGAATTGCACGGACAACCAGTGCCATGGCTAAGGTCGATACTGTACGTAAATGAATACAAGGACCAGTTAATCCAATGATGCGTCCTAGTCTCCTCTCCTCCCCTTCCTCCCGACAGACTGACAGACAGTCCTTCCCAATTGAGATACAAACTTTATTTATTCCGCCGTAAAAACAGTGGTAAATAAAGTGGTCACGTAGAGTGTTTTTTAACATCACTGTTCATTGTGTGTGTGTGATTGAAACGATAACTTGCCGATAGTAATGCGCGCAATCCTTTTTCGGAATCCCTTTTCAAAATGGGAAATTCGGAGATCCGCATCCACTTGCGGGGGTGCGTGTTTCTTATTTCACATAGACTTTGAACAAAACGGCTAGAGGCACACATACACATACATGCATGTAGACTCTTTTTATAGAGAATCTGATTAACAATGAAAAGTGAGGTACCAGGCCTCGTTCGGGGGATCGTTCAGTCCACTGCTGCCGGAGTGGCGTTTTTTTTGTTATTTTTCATTTTGGCTTTTTGTCTTCAAAACTGATGACTTTTTTATTGAGTTTTTATAAATTATAAACTACACTGTCCGTTCAAAAATTGTAGAATAATTAATACCTTTTCATATAAAAGTATTAATCGACTACATCAATCTGAAAGTACTAGAGGAAATGCTCGGCTTCGCTCGGGAGATACATAGTAAATAATTTATTCTAATTATTCAGTAGGAAAAAGTAGAGAGGAGAATTATGTTGCGCAATACTTTCTTTGAATCAAACCGGGGTCAATCCAAGGGGGGCTAATGGCTTAAAAGCTGCCGTCATTAACAAAACACAGTAGAAGTGACCACTTGAAATGTAACCAACTTTACCTATAAATTCCAAGGCGTGCTACTCTCAAATTTATTAGTAGTAGTTAAATACACCTATAGGATGTCTTTTAAATATCGCATATTTTAAATGCATTTTTTAATTTTTATTAATTATTTTAGAATAGAAAGAAAAATCTTAAATTATTTAAAACGATCAGGCGACGATGTCTGCATACAAAGCAGATGGACTCCAGGTTATTATGGACAGATTGGAGACGAGTGGATAAGGGAATACGGTTTTTGCATCAACGTGAAGAAAAGAAAAGTTATGAAAATTACCAAGGCCAGTGAAGAGGTAAATGACTATGGCGGTAGATGGGGAACAACTGTAACAGGTCAACCAGCTTAAATAATTGGGCAGTACGCTGACAAGGGGTGCAAAGTGTGAGAAAATAATCCGAATAAGAATAACAATGGCTAAAAACGTTGTCAGCTAGAACAGAATGCTACTAACTAAGAATGGAAAAAGAGGCTACTCCATTACTGCCTTCTGCAAAAAGCGATTGAAGAAAAAATGGATGGGAATAGAGGAAGGGGGAGACGGAGAAAGAGGGTTCTGGACGATCTACAGGAGGCGAGCGAGCGGTTCGCTCAAGACAGAAGGAGCTGGCGGAGCTACAACCAGCCTTCTGGCAGAAACTAAAGAATAAAACGACTTGTTTTCAGAGTTATTTTTTGCTTTTTCTATTGAAATTAATATTCTTATCCCTGCATGGACCTTACAGTTATTACACCGCCAAAGTGCCTTGGGAAAGCAGATGTGGTCTTTGTACTCGATTCCTCGACCAGTGTGGGCCCCAGAAACTTTGCCACAGAGCTCCGTTTTCTTTCTCAAATTGTGGACCGAGTTTCCGTCTCGCCTCAGTCAACTCGGGTCGGTCTAGTTACTTATAATACTAGAGCACACCTACGGTTCGACTTGCGGAGCTATAAAACCGCATACGGTAAGAAATATTTGGAAAAAAGTTCATATTCACACATTTTTTCGTTGAATTTTGCTGAAAGCTATACATATCATGACTGTTGCGGACCAAAAAACACCCAAAGGAGCAGCCTAAAGACAAGTAATGACCCATATGTGCATAATGTCTTTCTTCTCTTGTTACTGTCTTAACCACAGTAAAATTGAAAGCATGTGATAATATCTTCTTATACATCAGGATGCAACTAGAGGGAAGGGGAAGGCAGTTACCCCGGTTGCCCTTTTAGAGGGAGGTCAGTTTATTTTATGGGTTGGGGGCAGGATAGAGACACTTTGCTAAATCGAATGTTCCTACGTTTGAACTAATTAGAACCATTTTAACGAAACACAGCAATGCCTTTGTAATCTTTCAATTCATCATCGTCATCAGGTGGCGCTTAGATGCGCTGCTGTGATCGCCACTGCATCACGCCATCGCTCTCGATCCGCTGCTAGTTGCTTTGCTTCTGCCAGGCCCAGTCTGGTCCATGTGTTGACGCCTTTTGCTCAAAAGTCTCTGGTCGTCCTCTTCTCCTCGGAGCTCCGATCTTGTCTTGAATTATCCCTTTCTCCATGCAGTTTTACCGCATAATGTGTCCGAAGAGTCTCATTTTCCTTTCCACAATACTTCTTCTTAACATCATTCCAGATTGGATTCTATCTATAGCACCCATTGGTTTGTTCTGCGTTCTGTCCATGTAATTCTGAGGACCCTGCGGTAACACCACTGTTCGAACGCATTGACCCGCTTCTCATCACTCTTAGTCATTGCCCATGGTTCGCAGCCATAGGATGCTATGGGGAATGCAATAACCCGGAGCATACGTATCTTCAGAGTGGTGCTTATTTCCCTGCTTTTTCAGACCATCGTCATTTTCTGGACAGCTGGTTTATCTATTGCCAACCGTCTTCTGATTTCCTGTGTACTATTCCTTTTGATGTTAATAAGAGATCCCAAATAGATAAATTCTTCCACTTATTCTATCTTTCTTTTCCATCCAGGATAAAGTCCTCCCTTATTTCCCTGTTCTTATCCACTATCATAATATTTGTCTTCTGGGTGTTCAGCATCAAGTTCTTCTTCTTGCTGACTTATTTGACACGCTTAAAAAAACTCTGCAGTTCTACTTTGCTGTTGCTCAACAGAGTTATGTCATCTACAAAATCTAGGTTGGAATCTTTACGCCTCCAATAGAAATTCCGCCGTAATACTCATATAGCACTTTGTGCATAATAGTCTCAGCATATATATTGTACAACTTGGGAGACATCACGCATCCTTGCCTAACACCTCTTCCTATATTGAACCATTCTGTATCTCCATCGAATGTTCTGACA
>JAUYWV010129524.1:0-11204 GCA_032274565.1 Nematoplana nigrocapitula
CAAAGTTTCGGGTCGCTGGCACCAACGGTCCGGCCGCCTTCTGCCCGAAACGGCCATTTCACACCGTTTTTAGCCTCCTTGACCCCGACCTCGGAGGTCTCGCTCCCCCCCCCTATGTTACCCACAGGGTTGAGGGGGTCACTCATGCAAAATTTTGGGTCGCCGGCACCAACGGTCCGGTTGCCCACCCGAAACACACATACACACACACACACAGACAACTTGTTAAATATATATGGTGGTAGTCCGGTCTTCATGAGTCTCCCAAATGAACTGTATTTAAAAGTTGATAGCGTTGTTATAAACCGCTTCCACTGGATTATTCACAGCCTTGAATGAAGATGTCCATTATTTCAATCCGGCCGCTCGCTACGACACAACACCGCAAAGAAACTCTTTCAAGTTGCTGCCTTTATACCGCAACCCTGTTTACAATAGTTAATTCTTATAGAAAAAATATCTGAACTTGCAAATACACTATTGAATCGTGCTCAACTAATGGAAAGCAATTCTGTTTTTATATTTTTACTGCATTACTAGTTAGCAATGATGTTTATTAATGTTAACTTCTGTTCTGCCAAGATGTTTTCTTATTTCCACATTGATGTACTGTATATTCATTCTGTTCATACGACTTTCAGTTATTTCAATTATACTTTTCTACTACTTCTTGAAGTCCTCCTTCCCATTTGCGTAAGTCTTCAATCCACGCAGTTGGCCTCTATTCTACTTTGTGTTTTTGCCTTCGATCGTCGCTCGTACTAAACTGTCCCCACGTCTCTTTCAGTGTCCGAAATTTGCCAGCTTACTTATTTTCAAGCGTGTCCTTAGCTCATTATGTTCTGGGATACTTATCTTCGAACGAATCCAGACATTTTTCTTGTGGTCACGCCAGATGATGCACAGCATTTGTCTCCGTGCCCACATTTCAGACGCGCTTCAAAGCCCAACTTTGACATCCATATAGAACGATGATGCAAAAAGTGACACAAAGTCATCAACAGTATCTGCAGGCCCATCCATAAGTCTGCTAACTTTCTTTCTTACACCAGCTATACGACGCCACATACAAACATGATTCAGCAAGAGTTCTTTTATTGGACTTTTTCAAAGGTTTCCATCGTATTGATATTAGTACTTTAATGGGAAAAGTTGCAAGGTTAGGTGTTATTTCGTCTTTGGTCAATTGTTTAGGTTCTTTCTGTTCTTATTAAGGTTTCACCCGCGTGAAATAATCTGCACGCCGTATGTACCACGTATACTGGGCAATTAGCTTTTATTTTTATGATCAATGATCTTGAGGTAGATTTGAAGTACTGTATGCTGATGACTCAACAGTCATACAATAGAAGATATGAACGATTCTACAGTACATGCATGGAAAGGTTAATATGATCACCAATTGGACAGCAGTGAATCAAATGAAGATCAATGGCAGAAAGACGTAAGAGGTTAAAATTTCATTTAAGATAAAGAATTTTGCCTGGCATCAACTTATAGTAGAGAACACCCCAATTAACCCAGTTAATTCGGTTAGTCTTTTGGGAGTCCACATTAGGTCTGCTCTCATATGCGACTGTCATGTCAACTTTATTGTTGAAAAAGCGAGCAAATATTTATATTTTATAATTATATTGAAATAGCTATTTTCATCACCAGGGTGAAAAGTAGCACTTTTCATCCCGAGTGAAGAATTTGACCGGAGGGGTTGAAATTAATCACGAGGGATGAAACTCCTATTTTCACCATGTGATGAATTACGCTTTTCATTTCAGTGGGATGAGCAAGTATATATTTCATTAAAATAACTATTTATTTATCGATGAGAAATCAATGATAATCAATATTTTAAAATTTAGGTGGCGTTAAATTATTCCATTATTTTATAATCAAATATATAAGGGCTTCAGTTTTTTGCTTCAAAACGTAAAATTGATGATATTTGTAATGAACTTTTGCCTTCAAAGTCGGTAGATCGGTACGAGACATGGTGGAAGGATTACGCTACGTACTGTGATCTACATTTCGAGGGTAAAGGAGCATGCATTGCTGCAAAGCTGAATAAGGAGACTTCACTATGTTGTTTTGATGCCTTGCATAATTTGGGATACAAAGATTCTATCTTATGGATTCGATATTCTGCTATAAATGTATTGTCCGCAACCGTTTAGGTCTCAAAATAGAAGACATTTCTGAAGTTTTATCAAATAAATTCTTGTCTATTTATTATACTGTACAACAATTTAAATTCAAAGGGCTAATTTCATAATAGTGCGATGAAAGTAGTACTTTTCATCCCGCTGGAAGCGGGATTCTACAAAGACACTGAAAACAACACTTTCCATCCCGCTGAAATAATAAGGGCTCATGTTTCTTCTGAAAAAGGATCTTACAGTTTTACACAGCTACGAATTGGTCAGTCTTGGAATATGCGGTTGTCCTGCGTGGAAAACAGCACAGCACAAAAAGATAAAAAATATCCAGAAAAGAGCAATGACGATTGTTTTTCCGGAATTGAGCTACGATAAAGCCCTGCGGTAAGTGATATCATCAGCCTGAAGTTTATAAGAGAAGCACTCAGGAAAGACTTTTTCTCTATATTAAGCCTGGCCACTCCCTTTCCGATTTGTTCTCGAAGTCTTCTCGTGCCCCTCCTGTCGTTAAGTTACGTAATAGGGCCTCTTTTTTCTCCGGTGTAAAGCCAAACGATTTCAGAAGAGTTTGTTAACATATGAATTATCGTACTTTTTCAAATTGTCGCTGTATTTTGTACTGTATCATCAAACTTATGGTTTCATATCAGCACTTGAATAAATCACCTTTATTATTATTACATTGTTATGATAACTATAAAATATGCGTCATACCGGTGGTTAGGGTTCATCAGAAAGACAGACTAACTGCAAGCAATAGAGAAAGAGCTTGTAGCCAGATTTTAGGCATTCTTGTATAGTTTATTTTGTGAAGAAAAATAATTGTATACTGTGCCTTCTATCCAGGAGTACCCTATGTCCATTTTGAAGGACATATTATCAAAGCGGATAAACAATTGGTGGTGGAATTCATTAAACCTAATGGTTGCAACACCACGATGGATATCTATGCACCCAGGCAACCTGGAGCCAATTTTATTTTCACCGGATTCACGTATGTGTGCACGTATATATCGCGCAAGGAAAAGCAGCGTAAAATCCGTTCATTATAAATATAGGGCCATTACTTTGCAAAGCGCGGCGCTACTTAGCAACACTTAAGCCAGATTATTTTCATCCGATAGGAAGTCGTATACAATTTTAAACAAATTTTTAGATTCCTACTACTATTTTTATAAAGATCAGAGTCGCCGTTTTGTTCCAAGTGTAGCAAAGTAAACGACGAGGAGGTATTATTGGACTTACCAGTTCGTGTTGAATGATATTTTATACTCGGAAAAAGGAGAAAAAATACTTTTATACACTATTTGTAAAAAATCGATAAACAGAAGATATCTCCTATAGGAATAACATAGTACAGAGAATGGATAAGGGAAAGGAAGATTATCTAAAGATCTACTGTACAGTATATAGTCAAAATCTTTAAGGAAATATATAATATAGGGTGTTACGTAATAAACAGCCGTTTAAAACTTTTATATTTATTTTAATTTTTGCCATTATCATCTATAGAGTAAATATCTAATCTCCAGAAGATCAGTGATCCACTAGGCCACGAGGTCGCTTGTCGAACATGCCATATCTAAAATGAAAAGTCTTCATTGGATACCAATAGTCTAGTAGTTCAGAGATGGGAGTCGAGAGAGTTCCAGGAATCGGGTGACCAATTTCTGACAAAATAAACGAATTTGATTGAGCGTGTGAGAGAATGGATTGAAGTAGATTGTCAATGGAGAAATAGAAGAATGATTTGTAACATGTTCCTGATATGAACAAAGAGACTCCAGTCAAATGTTGGGGAGAAATGCTTTTTTTTCTTTTTTTAAAATTTTTTTGTGCCACTATTATACTGTATTTAGTCATGCCAATTTGAAAGTAAAAATGTGTAGTATTGTATCTCTACTGAGGTTTCTGAATGAATCTCCTAGCATTTTGCCTAAAATGTTTTCACATTAATTTCAATGACTGACTGAAAGATTGTCGAAATTTTTTTATTTATAGTGTGTTTAATATCATTTCTACGATTGATTATAGTTTCATAGTTTACGAAACGATTTTTTCACCGATGACCTTCGTAAATTTTATATAATTTTAGAAGTACTTCAATTTTTTATTTTACAGTACTATAGTGCGATTTGTTTGTTTAGTAAAATTATTTTACCAGATATTATTTTATTTATATGTGCGTTTTTTTAGACTTTGCAACAACCACTGAATCACAACCGGAGGTGACATACAATCACAATGACGTGTATAATGATTGTCTGAGTGAGCTTCTGTGAGATCACCCGCTCGCCCATTGTCTATACTAATATATATTTTACTTTCGAAAACTGACTGCTCTTCTATCTAAGCTACGCTGAGCTGTATATGGTGGTCTTTAAGTCTGGTTAGATAACTTTATTGATTGCTTCTCGTGCTGAGCCAGAAAGATATTTTTAGCAGTCTATACGTATACTTGCGCAATATAAGTTTTTCTAATTGATTATTAATTATTTAGAAATGTCGAATAAAATATTTATTTTATTAAATCTCTTCCAATTCTGTCCAGAAACATTGTCGATGGGAATCACAAATTACATCGCCAAATACACAATCGATAAGTCCACAAACACTTTGAAAGTCCAGAAAACAAGAACAACGAAAAAGAACAAGAACGGACAGACTTAACCAATAGAGTGCTTGCGCCATTTAGCGCGATCCTGGGCGTCATTAATCGAGACACCTCTTTAGCCACTTGTCTCTCTCGTACCATTTAACCCTATCCATACCGGGCTATTTAACGCAGCCACGTACCGGGGGGGGGGCTGATTCGGCCCCCCTATTAAAATCTACTTTAGGAGTGTGCTATAGTGATGAAAATTGGCACCTAATTCAATCAAAATGATCTACATATGACTTTGCATATAATTTTTTTTATAAAAAATAATAAAGTTACAGCTAATTTAATTTTTAAAGTACATCGAAAAGAGTGAAAAAAATTTTCTTTCAATTTTAATCGAAATAATTAACTATATAATAAAGTACTGAGTGTCTGAATATTATAGTGCGTGTTGGTGGTTCATTGTGTATTAGCAATGAAATAGAATTCACTAATATCCACCCCTCAAGGAAACATTTTGCTGTTTTCACTTATAATTAGATGAACTAAAATATATGGGGGTCACCTACTTTAGAGGCCTATTATAGCAGATCCCCTGTGGGGGTAAATACGATGAAGATGTAAATATTATTAAAATTTGTTAAACTTAAAGTTAAGAAAAGTCATGAAAGCTGGAGATCACGCAATTTTTCAAATAACAATGGCAGCAAAAATAAAACAGGGGGGGGGGGCTGATTCGGCCCCACCCCCTGTATGGATAGGGTTAAGATGTCACCTATCCAGTTCTTCTTCCGTTTCAATATAGTCTGAAGTAAATTACATCTTTCTTTTATCGCTTTTAATACGACTTCGTTGGTTTTCTGATCCTGTCCGAGAACTTAACAAACACACTTCTCTCCTCTCTCTCTCACTCTCTCTTTCTTACTTTCTCTCTTTTCTTTCACTCTGTCTCCTCCCTCTTCCTCGTTTGTTGACTCTATATTCTATTCCACAGTAAAGTCCGTATGTCGATCGCTAATTGGAGGAGGCATGTCATTGAACTGTTCGTCTCTCTAAACAGGTTCATTCGACCTATATAGCAGAGTCTATCAGCATAGACTAGGGATAATACCCGCAACCCAAATAAATCATTTGTCGGGAACCGGCTTGTGGTATCATTAAAGCTGCCAGTCAGTTTGGACTGGCTGAAGTGCCACAAGGAGCCAGGAGGAAATGAATTTCTTCCGGCAGTGAGAAAACGCTGCCGTACCTACAGTACTGCATGTTGTACAACCCAGTCGAGTCAATCTGATGAACAGGGAAAACACAGCACCTACCCTACCATGAGGTTGCCAGGGAAATCAGAAGAAGCGAGTAACAGTACAAGCCCAAGGTAGTGCACATGAGGCGCCGGCGGCAATGGTGGAACCAACATGTATGTGTAGTAGTTGTGTGTATATGTGCATGTGTATGTCTGTGATGTGCTGTACACGGCATGTGACAGGGGGAGGCTGATTCTGGACGCCAATACGTAATCACCTAACTCTGGGGGGACACGGACTCTTCATTCATGCCCCATCCTCCGCCGCAAACATCATCGAGAGGCAGATCCGCGAACGAGAATAATCAACTTCTTTCTATAGCACCAAACAGGAGCGCGTGTGTGTGATTCACACGCAACGAACGGCGAGCCAACAGAATCTGCGAGCATCGGAGCGATCGATATTTGCGTCTCGCCCTATATAAAGAAGCCGCGTCAGTTGTTGGCGACGCAAAAACGCTCAAGGCGGGATAGAAATCGATCGTATTATTATCGCAGAAGTTTCCGTGGACACCAATTTATCCTGCTAATTATAAAAAGTAAGTTGCGTCAATTGCTTTTAAACAAAAATGTATATAACTATTTTTTAGCAGCACTAAAGTAAAACACAATGTTTAAATCATCAGAATGTGATAACATTGAGAGCATCCCAAAATAAATTGTATGTGTTTTTTTGTTTTCGCTATCTCCTCCTAGACCATCAATCGATGAGAGCTGAAATTTTGGGTGACCACCCTTTGAATGGCGGGACAGAGCATGTACTGTGTGTGTTTTTAATTTTCTTTCGTATGGGTACCACAGGTTCCGTTATTTAGAAACTACCAACAAAATTTGCCACATTTGTAAATAACTTAATCATAAAACAGACTATAGAATTCCAGAACAATCTATCATTAATAACAACATAGAATCGATCATTTTAAAATTATTGAATAATTTGGTAACTAATGAATATACAAGCATACTTGGAAATTGAAGTTGATATAGTAATTGTAATTCGCGGCAATGAGCCAGAGAAGAGAAAATCAACTCAGGGCTGCCAGTCACTGGCTGGCAAGAGGATGAGAGTGCATCGAAACGAAGAAACGACACAACGCACTGTTCTCATTAAAAGCAACTGCGCGTCAACATCCAGCGAGCGCGACTGCGAAACCCTCGCACAGCGCTCTGCCCGTCATCAAACAAACGCTATGGGAGACACAGTTCTGTTTTCAGGGTCTTTTTAGACACTTTTAAACTGTTATTGATATGCGATTTGTAATTCTCCCATGGAAATGGTGACATCATTCGATTTGAACATTTACTGCAAGTGGTATTTTCTTTGGTTACTATTCTGATCTAGCGGACGCAGAAATAATTATTAGTCTTAGTCTTAGCATTTCAGAGGATAGATTTATTGAATTTTCTTCCGACGTTGGCTTAGAATATCGATCTTTGCTGTATACGCACGAGGCATTTTAGTCATCTATACTAAATATAGCAATTTTGTATCTGCTTGCCTGCCAATATTACATTTCGCCCTCTAGGTTATTGGATATAGGAAAGTGAAACTTGACAGGAATACTATCCTAACTATATGGGGAGTGTTCTCAAGAGGTTCACGATTCGGATGAACAGTATATGGTCGAATAGTCAACATTTACAAAAAGGTGATTACTAATTTAGGATCGATATATTACCTATACGTGATATAATTTCAGCTTGTCATCTGGTATAGGTTGCACAAATGGGCGATTCTAACAGCAGATATTATCGATTTTCTATTGGAAGGTTTGGACGCAGACGG
This sequence comes from Nematoplana nigrocapitula, assembly GCA_032274565.1. Taxonomy (NCBI): domain Eukaryota; kingdom Metazoa; phylum Platyhelminthes; order Proseriata; family Nematoplanidae; genus Nematoplana; species Nematoplana nigrocapitula. The sequence goes on from JAUYWV010129524.1 coordinate 7,842, forward strand.
AAAATTAAGATAATGAGTTGTACAGGTGCTAATTATTGAAGAAACATATGTGCCCAATACAAGGGTGTACTGTAACTACGGGAGGAGTTTCTGGCGTGCCTTTTTGGCCAGCATATACAACAGCAATTAGTACACACAGTGAGCGACGTCTGCCCCCATAACATCCACCACTTGCTGTTCATATTTCATTCAGATTTGAAAACATTTCAAATTTGGGATATTTTCTATGGTTGACACTGAGGATATCGTTTTTGGAGTTCTACTCACACGGCTTCGTGCGGTTGAATTTCTATAACGACGTAATTCCTTATAGGAATTTAGTATGTGCGCAAATCCTTTATCTATGTGGGATCTTAAATTACAATATTTCTATATAATCAATCATCCATGGTGACGTACGCTATAGTAATAAATCGTCAAACTTTCCTAATCAGTTTTGGTAACGTATATAAGTACCCTATTTGGATAAGCAGTGCACCAGCCAAGCGCAATAGAGACAGAAAGAGAGAGAGAAGTTGCTTAATAAACATTCAAAGAATTACATAAATCATTCGTCAAAATATGTACGTGTTTGGCATGTTGAATAAGCTTAAGACCACCCACAGAGATAAGTATTTTTGCTATCATTTTTTCGCCAAATCTGACTTGTGCGTATAATGACATCTACACTAAAACGTGGATCCGCCAATGATAGTAGTAGCCTATATGGAACTCTAAACGTGGAGCTCCAATGGGCTGTTGTCCGGGAATTAGGTTCCCCTGAAAGGGCGTTATCGACTTCTCAAATTATTTATGATTAAATCATTTATATCGGGTGTTCTTGCCCTTTGCTAGAATAATATCCCAAATGCGACTAAACAGATAAAACTTTCGAATTTAAACTGACCAATTAGGTAGCAGCTCAGCTGAGCTCAGCTAATTGAACCAATTTAGCCAATTTAGAATCAGCTTTTTGTCCTGTCAAATTGAATCGCGGCTATTCAAAACAAACGCGACCTATTGCATTTTTTGTAATGTAGTGTATATAGTATCCAATCCAATCCAATCCAAAAAAGCCTTCCGCCTTGCTGGCTTTGCTCTACAGGTAATTGTTTCCGCTCAAAGTCTAGCTAGAAAAAAACAAACCAAGCACTAAATACCACAACAGAGCATTTAAAACTAATTTCGTAAATCACACTCACGCTAATTTTTAAGATTTCAAAATCGTTTAATATTTACAGCCGTCAGTCGCTACTGATAATTACCATTCAGATTATGAAAGCTACATCATTCGACAAATATTGCTCTGGGTATCAGCGTAGTCTTTTGTTTCCCGCATCACTAGTTGTCCTATCCCAGAAGGAGCGTGGGCAAGTTGTAACCTATTTCGGGCTGTCGTCCTACTCAAAATCGGTACACCGCTTAAAGTTCACCTTGCGTGTTTGACGAACATATAGGACTGGCGAGGTGTTAGAACCAGGCTATCTCGCAATCTAACACCACTTATAGGCATCTCCGGATAGATGGATCAACCAGACTGCTTATAGTGTCTCCAGAGGGATTCGAACTCGGGCCACCGCCGTAATGGTGGAGTCGGCGTCGAGCGCGATTACCACTGTTGAGTTAGCCAATCAGGTATTCAGCATACTCATTTATGGACGAACGTTGGCCACTCAGTTCTACAGTAAGTGCAATTGGCATCGGTTTTTGGTTGAACGACAAAGCAGAACGGCAGGCGGAAGAGCTTCAAAGATGAAACTAGAGGTGTCGAAGAAAACAAAATCGCGTATTACGTTTCGGGCTGTAGTGTCCCTGTTTACACCGAAATTGTCGGCCAACGTCAATAAATCACCCCATTCTCAAATCCTGGACGCCAGTCCTTCCTATCGTCTGCGCAGCGAACCATCCCTTGAGTCACCCGTCCGCCCGTCTGACTGAATAATGCGAGAATCTGGTTGCGCGAATTGGCAGGGCTTAACCGTATACCTAGAGCTAAGAGGTTTATTAATTTATTTATGGGCCAAAAAAGGAAAATATATTCTTTTACGTTTTAATTTTATGAAATATGTGTCGGTTGTATCTCTGACATCGGTCGATTAGGTGTCCTCTTTTCGGGACGACTGATTATTGATTTTTCGCCTCGATCTCAGCCGCAGAGCAGGAATCTGAACTGCTATCCTGAATTCGGGACACGTTCCCACACCTCTGCGTAGTGAGCGGTTTGAATTTCTGAGACTGTCTGCAAACTAGACTCATTTTTTTCTCACGCATCCAGTTAGTTCCAGCTGTTCGAAATTTGCTCAGTCGGTTGATCTTGGTTCCTTCATTCGATGTGATGTTTCTAGTGATTCCTGTAGTTCAATACTCTGTTGGAAAGCTGTTCGTATTTTCATTGTAAGAAAGTGTAACGTTTTATTTATTGGTATAATGTTGTTACGAAAGGGATTTCTTTATTAAGTCGCGTTAACAGTGACAAAAAGTTTACTCTACGTCACTAAATATAACAGAAACGAAGGAAGTGCAAAATGCACACAGAAAACTTGTCACTTTACCAGTGCAACCACATTTCAGTGATCACAATGCAGATAATAAAGTAATGACTCACCATAAAGGAAATTATGATGCAAGTCAGCAACGACCTTTACCTACTCATGATGACAGACTAAAAAAAGAACTAAAATTCCATTTGGATACGCTGACGCTGTTTCAGTTTCAGATTCGGTTTGGTAGACTTCCCCCCTAGAAACTACGGGATTTCCCCTAGCAACCCCCCTAACAGAGTACCCGGTTATGTAATCTGTTTCTTGTGTGTTCAGTCACCCTGCTTAGAAAATTCTCGACCTCCCCATTCTCCTGTCTCATTAGAGTGTTCTGTAAGGTAAATCACCGAATGCCTGACTTGTCAGAGAAGCCAAAGCTGAGAAACCGAGGAGAACACCATCAAACTGTTGTTGCACAGCGGCTAACTTTACATTGCTTTTTGGTAATTTTCTCCGATTACCTGTGGCTTTATTTATACCAGTATATGCACAAGACCGATTTGACGCCATTCGAAACAATTGACTTAATACTATTGTCACAATCAGAAAGACTACAGCTCGATTGGTATGTGACCCGGTGGGGTGACTAAAAATAAGTAGTAACGAACAAAAAATATAATTTAATGCGAAAAGGTTGAAACAGGTTATACCTGAAAAACACAGCTGTGAAAGCTAAAAAAATTACTGGTATAAAAAAGAAAAACACTGGGGCAGCAAGTAATAAATAAGAGCAAAGATAAATAATGTGGAGCACTCACAAATTTTTCCATTAAACCAACATTCAAGAATATTGTCCGTCCGTGTCGAACCAAGTTTGCCACCAAACCACACTCGGGAGTACAGG
>JAUYWV010129535.1:0-11204 GCA_032274565.1 Nematoplana nigrocapitula
CTCCTAGGGTGCGCCTCACGTCTACGCCACAGTGCGTATATAGTCTATAATTAACCACGGCGGGTTTACAAATTACATGCCGGAGTTAGGTGCTTGTTCGAGTCTCGGCATAAATTCAAATATTTTTCTACTCTACCTGTAAATATTAGCATTTTCGTACGGCAATGGTTGACTTTACAACTTGTTTTATCTCAAGGTGTTAGCACTATATGTGTTAAAACCAGGGTTAATCTGAACTAATAGTTAGTTTTAAGAATTTATAATATAAATTTCGTATTCTTAACACCTAACCTCTAGAGGTAAAACCTTCTTTGTCTTTAGAGTTGGTGTTTAGATATGTTTACTATTTTTTGTGTAAAAATCATCTAAGCGGTTAGATTTCTTGGCCTTTAAATATAATCTCTGTGGTGTTGCATCAAACTATTTAACGCATCCAACACTTTCTCTCGTTCCAGTTATACCTTATTTTTATGTTTGAAAAGTCGCTAAGTTTCGGTGTTAAAATTTTATTTAGTTTTATCGCTAACCCTAATACCGGGTCAGGTGTTATTTGCTGGTTTTAAGACTAAAACTAGCACTAACACTAACACCTCGAGATAAAGCCAGTTGTAAAGTCAGCCATTGACAAGCATGCAGACAAAATTTTATTTTCATTATTTGGCCTTGCCCTTAGAATTTATTTGACGATAATGTAAATGATTATGCAATGTTATTAAAAAATCACTATTTTGCCGGTTTTGAATGAAATTATATTTCATAATACTGAAGACAGGACTGTACGGAATGTTCAACAAGCAGTTCACAGTCACTATGTTTCGATTCGATTGGACAAAAATTGGACAAAATCGCAGCGAATCTAATCCGAAGAAAAATCTGACAATGTGGATACAGTGTAACATTTGATCTATCCAATAGCCTACACCTGTTGATTGTTGTGACAATCTTTATAAAATACGCCTGCTGTAGATCCCTTCTGGAAAAATTATTTTAGTCCTGGATATATTCCCAGCAATGCTGTGGAATTTTGTAATCCTTGCTGTTAAATCTTGGAATTTATTAATTTTAACTATTATATTATAGCCTTTTTGGTTATTAATTTAAATTTGCATCCTTTTGTCCAATTCGTGTTGTGTAATTCACTGCAAATAATTATTTTCAAAGGTTATGTCCTCCGAAACAGTACTTCATTCCAAAGGGCTGTAGATTCTCTCTCGTCCATTCATTTCTATTAGTGAGGAGCAGATTTGAGACGCTATCACTTGTCCTAAAGTAGTATTTCCTCACTTTTCTGAGGAAATCCTAACTTTCGAGGAGCTCCTAACTTATAAGGAACTGTGTTGCAATGGTTGGAGGAGCTCCTCATGTCTTAAGGAGCTCCTAACTTAGTTAGGTTGGTTTTCGCATTCCACACTAAAACTGTTAGGAGAACACTTTTAGAAAAGAACGCAATTCTTTTCCTAAATTATTTGTTTGAAGACTTCAATATTAATAATTACTAAGTAGAGAGGAGGAGTTTCTTGCTTATTTCAGGTTTTTTCTAACTAACGTGACGACGTTGTTGACGTGGTTGTTATCAAGAATCTATATAATTAAAATTTCACAAGTGAAGTATATGAAAATATTTTGAGGTTTGTTCATATAATTGCCCTCAAATGCTATCAATAATATAATATATGCCAGTTTCAGTTGTATTATGTTTTCTAGGAAGTTGAACAATACATTTATACTCTTGTGACTAGTCTGACTCACTGACTGTTCTTTTTGTGGATTCGCCTTCAATCTTGTTTGTTATTATTAACGACAACATGCCATTTTAAATTAACATTAGGGACAGATCCATAATTTTATGTTTGCAACTACAATACTGACTTCAAAAAAATGATAAAAAATTTTAAAATTAAAAATTACTAGCTAAAACCTTTCTTTGATGGCTTTAATATAACTGCTTCTATTGTACATCCTAGTTCTAAAAATAGTAAAATCCACTTTTAATTTATGCATAAGGATTATCATATCGAACATCAATGCATAGTGGTAAACTCACCATCAATCTGTTTTGGAAATATATAAATAAATAAGTAATAACTATATCTATTGTCATTGACACAATATATTCCTCAGACTCAGACAATACAATAAGCAAAGTACATTCTAGAAAACAGTCTTTAAAGATATTCATACGGAAGTATTAGTTACAAGCAATCATATCATACATAACAACCAAAAGTACATACTACATGGTCATACTCATAGTCATTAAAACTGCCCAGACTAAAAAAAAACATCAAAATAAGTCAATGATTATCTTGTAATCATGATGTGATTTCCATATGGATATAGCTCACTATATCACTTACATATTTATTCAGTTATTACCAAAATTATATGCTTATGAATAGCTATCATGACTAGTCCTCATAGTCTACCTATTAACATTCTACTTCGTCTTCTATATAAGCAGTGAACTCTCTTAATCAATGCATAAAAAAAATCATTTGGCCTGAATGCTTACAATAAATAGCACAGCAAAAATCATAATTAGTTCTCACACAAAAGACTATTATGGCAATGACATCACATGGACTCATTTGGTAAACAGATTCTGACCCAACTCCGTTATTTCATCTATTTTTTTCTACATACCAATTTCCGGAACGAGACCAATGAGTTCATAGAATGCCTAGTTTTCTTTTCCAAATTACAACTTCATCTGTTCATAAATTTCAAGAAATGATATAGCTATAGTATTTTTCTAATACTAGCAACAGATTCTGTAGGATTATTATTTCTATGCATCTATCGAAAGCATAATCAGGGCTATTATTCATATATCTAGACTTTGGCAAGGCCAACAGTGAGTATATCTGCATTGATTAATTATTTGTTAAAATCTGGTGTCAATTGCTTTACATATAATTATATTACCATAGTTATATATTATTTCTTCAATTTTCTTGAAACTAAAATATACTTCTACCAGATATTAAAATTGACAATTACTAACCATTTAGACAATGCCAAAACCTGAAAGAGCTCCCATTCATATCCATAGAACACTAATATAAAATCAATGATTGACACTATAAATAGACATAATTCAATCCTTAAATCTATCTAATAACTAAAAGCAGAAGTTATTAGGCTCAATAATGACCTTCAAGTTGCTCTCCAAGTTAGGCACATGTTTGATTTCCTAAGTGACACCATATGTATTATTTTTTAAATGTTCATTATTTTTCTAAAAATGTGGGGTAACTAATCACCCCCTACTCCCTTGAATTTGCCCCTAAATAGTAATATAGAGTAGATGTAGCAACCTATAGACTTCAGGCAAAGTTGCAGCTTTTCCCCTAAGAAATATATCCCATTGTCTACTGTATAACCAGCACTTGAGTAATTCTCTCTCTTATGAACATCCTCCAAAGTGTCAGTTTTATGAAGTTAGCAATTGTATTTATCATGAACATGTTGAAGACCTCTGGGAGCTTATTGTACATGTCTTCAACTACCAAAGTGTAATATTTGCCTAGGAAAGGTCTGCAGTAGTCCCTGTTTAGTCATTGCATTGGTATGAATGGTATCAGCCAGGTCTTCAAATTTGGGTATGATCGCAGCTTTTATTGACACTTGGAGCAGTCTCATAGCAGTGTGACAAAGTTGGAGTCGATCAAGGGCCACTAGCAAGGTAGTCTCACCAGTGACTTCACCTTGTCCCAACCAAGATGTCCCATGTGCAAATGCTGAAGCATTACCTCCCAATACAAGGGTGAAATAACTGTGATCTCAATACATAAAGGCACCATCAGGTTACTGAGAGTTCCAAGCATTGAACTTGAAGATTTGGGAACTTTTTCTTAGCAGATTGTCATATGAGTCTTATTCCTCTAGTGACCATCCCAGTCTCATGCTATCTCCTAATTTTCTTGCCTCCTCTGGTTCCATTAACTGGGCTCTGTTTTATCTCCCAAATTTATCAGTTTTCTTCTTACCACTCTTATATTTGTTTCTCTGTATTCCCACCCCTCCTTTAACCCATATATTTACTTCCTCTGTCTATCTCTGTTTGCTCTCCTCTCCCTGTTTTCCCCTCCCCTCCCTCATCTGGTTTCTCATTTCCCCTCCAACTGCTAGGCCGTCATTCCCTCTCTTTTTCTTCTTCGCAAACATGCCTGCACTCCACGGATAAATGCCAGGCTAACCAACCAATGGGTCTGTAAGCCAATCACTCCAAGAAATCTTTCCAATTTGTTGGGGTTCTCCAGAGACAGGAGGAGGGTCACAGAGACTAGGAGGGGGTCCCAAGAGATTGAGATAGGATGGTGGGTCCAGACAGGCACAAGCAGAGGAGGTGCTTGATGGTCTCCACTTTGCCACAGGCTGTGCATCTTGAGTCAGAGGCTCTGTTGATCGTTTAGAGTTTTGTGCACCAGTGGGGATGTGCCGGACCTGAACTGGTGGATGGTACATTCGATCCATCTCTTCATGTTTTGTGGGTTGGCGCGACCATCCCAAAGTACCTTGTACAAACCTTATATCACACATTTCTCTCCTGCTGATAATGATCTTACCAATGCTATCTTCTCTCCCTTCATCCACAGTTTCTGGCTTTGACTCAATATGACCTCATAAGCCTTCCAACATGCTTCCATTTCTCCTGTACCTTTTTAACTTCTCTTTGTCTACCTCTTCTATTGAGATAAAACATAATTTTAATTGTGAACGATTTTAGCTCTGGAAATAATAAATATTGATTATCAGTACAAATTTTTCATTTACTAAATTTGAATGAATCATGATGTTCCCTGAAAGAATCTAGTTATAATTTAGATAATGACTTATATTATTATTATTATTTGCATTGTTTTAAACATAATCAACTACAGCAGAACCCACTTAATACGTACACGTTTAATACAAATAAACACTTATTACATATACTTTTCAAAGCACCAAAATATTGCCTATCTTTATAGTGTGGTAAAAACACGTTTAATACATATAACGCTTAATATGTATAATGCTTTATACATACACATTTCACAGTCCCATTTCAATGATAAACACAGGAAAACATAAATATTACACATATCCAAATTATTTCTATTACTATCTATTTTGTGTGCTATAGATCGTTGACCAGTAGAAACTCTGTACATACAATACATGCCTGTCTACTGTTGTCTGTCCATCTGTTGTGTTGTGTTAGCTATATGTGCTGAGTGCGTGTCACACCTATAGTCCAGCTCTAGCAAAGGTATGTATGTATACATATCAACTGCTTTTAAGCTCACCATACATGGCAAGTCCAGCAAGAGTGCGAACAGTATCGTGTGTGGGTGTGTCATTGGCTACTTACTACACTATAATTTGATAGCCAGCACCAAGGTACAGACAGGTCATTTATCAATTGCATATTATATTCATGTTTGCACCTCGGAGTATGTATAGTTGGTTTCCGTTGTTTGCAGTAAGAAATCTTATTACCCTTTCAGTCATTTATTGGCGATGCATGCAGACCTCTAGTTTGCCATTTTGGTCAAGCAAAGCTTTCAGTTAATGACCACCTTAGTTTGCTAAATCACATTTTTGTTTAATTTAACTGTGTTCCTTTTCACTGTATGTATAGCATGTATATAGTAAGTCTAATAGAGTTTCAATATAACTAAAAACTGCTTAATACGCATAATTTATTACAGCCCATAGGTATGCGCATTAAGTGGGTTTTACTGTATATATTATCTACTGAAGAAGTATGATGATTAAAATTTTAGCTGAATTTCCCTTTTCAGTGTCATGAGAGTGCTGTTACGAATTTTGGTTTTCAATAAAAACGAATAATCAAAACCATATGTAGCCTTCATTCAATTTCTGTGGATACAGGCCTTCAGAAATTTCCCATCATTTTAGTGAACCCTAAACCTTCTGATCATAGAATGAGAGTTGGGCAAAATATTCCTTTCAACATATTTAACTGCCTTTGGCGAATAAAGGTGATTTGATCAGAAGGTGAAGATGATGCTCGCACCAATGCAGTCAGTGTATGTACTTACTTGTCAAATATAATAGGCTATATTAAATGCAAAAAAGTTGTATTATAGTTAGTATTAACTCTTTTGAATTACTAGAAACCCATTGCAGCTTCGCTTGCCAAAAATCAGTACTGAGCAATTAGTTTTTTTGCTAAGAGGCCCATGTCCGCCCAATGTCCAAAAGAAATCAAAGATAATACTATATTGACTAAATTTATAAACTTAATCGCCGGAGAAAATTGATTTTAACTGAATTTACTTAACTAAATACCTTTTCTAAAATTGACTGTGATTCGAGTAGAGGTTTTAACACTGCCATGGTATCTAAGATGGTCGGATCACTGTGAAACCTTGACTATGACTGGACCAGTGAAATTCTGCGTCGAATGGTGCCTTAGTCAGGGTGATAGCTTTACAAATGAAGAAGATAAAGAACAAACATACCCACACATATAGCTAACACCTATTTATAAGTAGATATTGGTAGTCGATTCAAGGCTGAAATTTGCACAATGGGGTATTTCTTATGGTCTAATGAGCTAATCAGCTTATCTGCTGATCAAAGAGATGAACAGCTGTTTGTGACATAATCACTGGCATCCTATCTACATTATGTCAGTCATGCGTGAGTATTCAAAAATTGACTGCTATTCGAGGAGAGGTTTTGGCACCGCCATGGTCCTTAGTCAGTGTGTTAACATTAAAAATGAAGATGAAGATAAAGAAGAAACCCACACACATAGCCAAAAACTATTTATAAACTTAGATTTATTAGGAATTATTACTATATAATTAATTTTTTCTGGTTTCCCTATAGAGAAGTGTCAGATATTAAGCGAAAGTCAATCTTATATGAAAATATCAGAATTGAGTTTATTGCACAAAGTAAACAGCTGTGAGAGACCTTCACTTATTTATTTTGTTTGTTTGTTTTAAATATAAATTATGACGATTGAGGTTGTTGTTTCTAATAAATTTTCAGCTTTGAATTAAATCATTTTGGATGCTCTTCGAGTGGTAGACTGAATTTGAAATATCACGCAAATGTCTCTCCTGCACTTGAGACTCCAAATGACAATAAACCCCAAATGTTAACTCAATTAGTAAAAGCTAAGGCAATTTCACCCTGGTCATTTGTTGTCCAAAGAATACAACCGATTCGACGATCGATATTAGTTTATTTCTGTTTTCCCTTATTCCATCCTGGAGCCTCATTTTGGCTAACATTTGAACAAGATTGAAGACACGCTGGTTTGCAATACTGGAAAAAAGAGGCATGTTTTCCATACTGTAACTATGAAAGTGACAATTATCTACACAAAAGTTTGGTTTTATAAACAACATTTTAAGAGAAATATTTTTTATCACTTAATTAATGCAGATTGCAGAAACGTTTTCAGCAATATAGTAGTCCATAATTTTGTGAACCATCTTATATGTATCTTATATGAAAAGTAATATACATAGCTGTCCTTTTAACCATGTTAATATTTTTGCAGGAAATGACAAAAAGTAATTTGTATACACCTGAAGTTGAGCACAACGGTTTATGTACAATATTTTGTAAATTATGTAATTATTTATGTACAATTGAGAAGTGATGAATGTGTTTTATTATAGTGATATTATTTAATTAACCTATATAGCTTTGTTTGTAGTGAATGAACAATTCTGTACTTTTTAAAGTGATGCATTAATATGTAGACTTAATTAAATAGTAATACTATGTTTCTGACATATTTCTATTATCCTTTTCAGATTTGGTAAAATTTGCCAGATTTCACTTTTTATTTGGAAATGTTGATAAATCGAGTGCTCATCAGCTGTGCGTGTGTGTTGTTAACAGTATTCAGTCTGTGTACCTATGTTCTCGGGGAAGATGACTTCTATGAACTCATTGGTGTTGACCGTGGCGCCACTTCCACAGATATCAAACGAGCATTTAGAAAGTTAGCTAAACAGTACCATCCAGATCGGAATAAAAAGAAGGATGCTGAAGAGACTTTTAGAAAGATTGCTCATGGTAAGCAGTGGATCAATCTTTATTGTAAAAAATAAATTTGTATCATGTATAAGGTATCATTGTTTTGTATTGTACTGTAGTATATGTAGTTGGAAGGATAGGGATTGAGGGCATATACGCATCTTATTTGCGTATACAGAAGGAGGAGTATAGAAAGGTCTAGATAATTATCTATGATGACAGTAAACATAGTAAGTAATTCGTTATTACGATGTTGGCTATAAATATGTTTTCTATCCGTATGTGTACAATTTTAGAAAGTAAACGCCTATGAATGTCATTCAGTTGGCATTGTATCTTACGGATTTCTTCTCAAATGTTACTACTCATAAATTTGAAAGTAGTATTTCTGGACATTTTATTAGCATATTAAACTGAATTTAATAGATATATTTGTAGTCTGGCAATACGACTTTCCAGCTGATTTGATTGTAGTGTAAATATTTTCCGATATACTGTATGTATGTCACATCCCCACCCCACTTCACTATCTAGCCTACGAGATCCTCTCCGATCCTCATAAGCGTGCCAAATACGATCGCTTTGGTGCGTCAGCATTCGAAAACGGGGGAGAAGGAAATGGTGCGCATTCATTCGATATGAACGAATTCTTTCATAACTTTGACAAGTTCACCTATGGTGCTGAAGGGAATGGGCATTTTCATCACAGCAGTTTCAACTTTGGTGATCTGTTCAATGACGACTCTGACAGCGTACCTTACCAGACTCAGCAAGAGCATGAACAAGGTGGTAGTCACTTCGCTTCGTTCGACAGCTTTTTCGGAGGCGGCGATGATATTTTCGGAGACGGTGGCGGTGTCTTCCAAGAAAGTGAGTTAGTGATGCGGGGAATATTGTTTAGATCACGTATTAAGCGTTGCACAATGTTGGAGGAGACTCTGATAGTAGTACAATTATTTTGTAAATTTTTAAATATACTGCTATCTATTTTCTAAGTATAGGATAAATTTTCTAGAAGATTAATATCTCTTTTAGAGACCAACAGCAAAAGATATTATTTTTTAGTCGAAAAAAATTGGTTTTATACAGTTCATTGCGGGTGATTTTTTGTGTATACAGAAAAATATTTAATAAATTTTATATATATATATATTTTACAAAATTAGTTTAAATGTAAACGGCCTATTTCAAACAGAGCGTCCCTTTTCAGCAAATAGAATTGATTTTTTTATTTATCTGTATATAATAATAATAATAATAATAGGTTTAACCACTTATTATTTTCATATTATTATATAGAACTTTGGTACTACAAATTTCGATGTGCCCCTACCTCACTTATTCTTTGTTATATTGGCAAATTACTAAAAATTACATTCATTTGAGCTATACTGTCACTTCAAATGCCTCCTCAGATTAACATTTCGAGTTGGTTTTACATTTCGATGCATTGGCGCTACAGCTTTAGTAATATATATATACTTTGTCATCAAGCCAGCTAATTGTTTATAAAGACGCTGACTATAAAAGTAAAACAAACATGGCTTCGCTCGGGGATACATCAAATTTGCCAGTAAATAATTTGTTCTGATGATTCATTAGGAAAATGGTGAGAGGAGAATTATATGTAGAAATACTTTCTTTGGATCAAATCGGGGTCAACCCAAGGGGGGGGGTTAAAACCTGGCAAGTCGTAAATCAACCACAGCAGAAGTGACCTCTTAAATTGTAGCCAATTTTACTTATAAATTCCAAAGTATACTACTCGTAAATTTAGTAGTAAAATAAAACCGTAGGATGTTTTATTGAATATCGCATGTTTTACCTGTTTTTAAATAATTTATAGATTTTTTTCAATTATAATTTTTTAATGTATTTAAAGCCAGGTAAAAACATCCGCATGAACCTGCTGATTTCAAATCTGCCCTTAGTTTTGCAGATTCACACACGTACAGGTGTTTATTTGAAAAGCCGATATAGTCAAATTACTGTTGTCTGTAGACCTGGCTTGTGTAAAACCGATTAAATCTGTGTTTATACTACGATTTACTATTTTGGTATTTATGTTGTTTTGCTTATTGTAACATTTATCAATGGATTATTTCCTTTAGTAAAATATATTAATATTTAAATGGCGTCATCAACGGTATCCAATAGTGTTTTGACTCCATAGAACATACAACTAATTAAATATACAAGTCCTATTAGGACATTTTTATCTTTACCAAGTTTTTCACTGACAATATTGTATTATTATTTGAATTGTATGCTATCCTCCACCCCCTTTTCAGCCGGCTTCGGTCAGAACTGTCGGACAGTGACTAAACGTGAAGGGAACACCATTGTTACGCACACTGAGTGCCATTAATCATCAAACGGCGATTCTCAGAAGCCAACCAGTTTGTTTTCAGTCTTTCTACCTGCCTGCTAAATGGTTGGTTTATACATATTATGCGTGTGTGCGTGCCTGTAGATATCAAGGTTGTCTGTATTATTTTTTATTATTTGTTTGTTGCAGTGATAGATTTATTCGTAACTTTTTTAACATCTTTTAATTTCTAATGCATTCGCTCTTTTACAAATATATTGGATGGCAGATATAGGGTGACAACAACGCTCCTCTTGACCCCACGGAATAGAACTCTCTTCTCATCAGTACATTCAGATTTTTTGTTTTTAAAAGAAAAAATCGCACTTGTGTTGTTTGCATTTGAGAGATGTGAGAATTTGTATAATTTGTTGATCATTGTACAGCTGGGGTTGCTCTGCTTTTCCCCGATTGATAAAATTACTAGAAATATTTTATATTAGCATCTGTGTTTTCTTTAACAAATTAAACTGGTATGTAAAAATTGACTTTATTACTCTTGTCTGCCTTCGAAAGTTTGAATAACTAGAAATATTTTATATTAGCACCTGTGTTTCCTTTAACAAATTAAACTGGTATGTAAAAATTGTCTTATTACTCTTGTCTGTCTTCGAAAGTTTGGCGAAAGCCATTTTATATATGTATCTCATTTTACTTGATGGAATAAATAGGAATGTGAATTATCTACAATAGATCGACAGCGTTTTGAATTTGATTGTCTATTCATAATCAATGCTAAGAAACTCTATTGTCAATCGATGGAGGGGTTATCATAGTGTTAATAAAAGCCGTATAAATTCAAATTTGATGAAGGTTGTATTTG
>JAUYWV010129546.1:0-11203 GCA_032274565.1 Nematoplana nigrocapitula
GTTGGGCGTGTAAATGTAATTTTGGGCGTGTACAATTTCTAAGACACACGCCCGGCTGGCGTGTGAATAAAATAGTTCATTTCGAGCCATGTTACATGATCAATAGTAGTATCTGATCAAACTATACAATATACATTCTGACGGTTGGACAACTGCGTTCAAGGAGTGCCACAAAAAGGATTACTGTGTTTGTGAAATGCTAAAGCAGCATTGGTAGGTACTATGAATTATAAAATAATTACATTTTCAGATGAAATTCCTGCTGGATCGCAGATAATGTTACTATTGGTGCGTGAGTCAACAGAGCCAGAGTTCTAAGGCTTTCCCATCCAGATTAACTGCATGGGGCATTGGCTATGGCGGCACCACGACTACATGACTACATCGAAATACATACTACGAACACCCCTTTTACTGGTTTTACTGTATATTCATGCAAGACAACACATCGCATCACTGCAACCTAAAGGCAATTTTGTAGGGTCTAATCGTGAAGAAGTTGTATGAATGCACTATAAAGCGATTGTGACATATGGGATATATTAAACATTGCAACAATGCGATCAGTGATATAAGCACGTCGGGCAAAGTGAAAAAAACTAGTTTTGTTGTTGTTTGTTGCCCCCGGACCTACTAAAGTAGTTTTGTAGACAATAACAGTGTTCAATATTTTTGCGTTACGTTTCACATGGGGTTTAAATCCTACTTGAAAATTTAAATTTTCCAAATAATTGCACGGTATAGGCAATTACATTTTTCTTATTTTTTAAACGTTTATCGGATTCACTTTACCCAAAAAGACATTCTAAATTTTGCACGATTTCTGCATGATTACAGACAAACCCAATTTCTCAAGCACGAAATAAACATTATTCAGATCGAAAGTTTGCGACTGGCCAGGATATTATTCCACACTACAGTTTATACTTTGTCACCTTATCGCTTGCTCTTAAACAAATATACGTTATACCAGACAACAAAAGGTAGTACTAACCGTCTACAAAAACGACACCAGTGGAGGGGATGTTGGAACAGGAGAGAGTCGACTGGCTTTTATCTTCTACCAGAGATAACAGGCTATCGAATCTCGACTCCAGGCGTTCAAACTCATTCCTCAACTGGCACATAGTTTCGAGGTCCATGGACAGAAGTCTCAGGGATTCCCGCAACTCCATCGAACCCATGATCAAGGCGGTATGTCGGGAGAGAATGGACCGCAGCCACAGACAGGCGCTTCTTCCGGATTGGGGATGATGATGGATTCGTTCGGCTAGAGCAGTCACCACGCCCAACAGACTACCCGGCTGTTGACCGATATGTTGCACCACACGATCTATCGTTTTCGGGTCTGTATATTGTACAAGCAGCTGGAAGGAACGATAAATCATATGTTAATTACTTCGAGTCTTATATTAATATAAAAATACCATGATTCTGACCCAAAAATTATTCTCACTAACACAAAAATATTTCGCAGATGGTCACATTCTTCACACAAATTTGACTGCAGTCCGTGAAGAGCTTTGGGCGCATTCACATTTAAAGACAGACACCGAGAAGGTGGAAAGCGACTTTAATAACATTGACAAGTTTTAACTGTGGTGTTGCCATTTCGGTCTACTTCTGTGGATTCCACGTCCCGTTATAATTTACGAGAGCACTGAGTCTAGAGGTGAGCTAGGAGTCAGTGGGGAAGAGTTGTCTAGACAAACAAATAGGAAGAATCGCCGTAATTTAGTTTGAGACGAAATGAGACAGTTTTAGGAATAGAGGCGAGATACGCTGCCTCATTTCAGCAACCGTCCAGGGTGCATGGACAAAGTGGGAGGGCGTTTTAGACAAGAATGTGTCGTGATAAGATCTACTGAAGAATAGGGCTCGATTTATTTAAATGATTGCAAGCACCTATGTCTTGTCGACGCCAGCAAAAAAAGGTGACCAGCAGACAGAAGTGCCTACCATACAGTGATAAGAATGGCAAGTTTGAACATATACTGACGGCGTCTAATGTCTCACTTGCAGACAGATCCTCTTATAGAGATGGAAGGGAACATCTTAAACTGTGTGATCGTTCGTTTATCAACTGACTTCTAGTCAGTGCCATAAAGACAATAAAGGCTAGGGCAAGGGCAGATGAAGGAACAGCTAGGATATCAGAAAAAGGTAAACAGAGAGGGATAAAATGGAGGAAATGTATTTAAAGAAGATATAAGGGAGCAGAAAATGAAAGCATTTATTATTACTGTCTGTTAGACACATGTTTCTTAATTTTCGTCGACTTTGTTTGGTTTACATCTTTAGAATAAAAGTAGAATAAATAAATTACTGTAACTTACATTAATATGAAATGAAGAATTGGACAGTACACCCTCCAACAAGGCAACATGTTTATCAAGTTTCTGTTTTTTGGCTGGCTGAAAAATACGTAATGTAAAATATATATATATATATATAGGTGACCAATTACCATATAGATATTACAACTTATAGTGTTACTCCATATCATGTAAAGGTAAAAAGTACATATACTACTGCAATCTTTAAATGACATAAGTAAACATTATACATAAATTTGAAAGAAGGTTAAGCAACAAAAGAGGTAAACTGTTTAAGAGGAGACGATTAATGTCACTGACATACAATTCAGAGGAAAGAGTTAAAACGGTATTATCAAGGCAAGAGGCTAGGGTAGGGGAAGGGCAGATGACAAAACAGCTTGAATATCAAAAAAGGTTAACAGAGGGGTAAAATGGATGGAAGGTTTTGAAAGAAGATGTATAAGAGTGGATTGGAAAAAGAAACCAATTATTATTAGTGTGTGTTAGACCTTCATGTCCATAGTTTGGTAGTGGTCATTGTTTTTCACAAATTAATGATTAATAAAAATGGTTTTGCAATATGCAAATGCTTCAAACTTGTACAAGCATATTTTTTATTATTACATTATATAGATAAAAATAGGTCACAGAGAATTTTAAACTTTTTCTAAGTTATCGTATATACTCGCATATAAGTCGAGAACTTTTGGAATAAATTTGGATGAAAAAGTGGGGGGTTCAGCTTATACGCGTGCATAATTGAACGTGTATGTAGTTAGGCTATATAGCTGCAGCTATACTCGTTATTCCGACCTATTTTAGGGAACAGCTATCTAACCTGCTATCTATCCAGATAGAAAGGGTGAATTACATAGGAAGAAAAAAATAAATATGATTTAAAAAACAATCAGTTATACATTTATACCCAGGTATATGTTGGAAAAGTAGAGGGGTCGGCTTACACATGAGCCTACAAATTTGGTAAAATTTCGAAAACAAAAGTAGGGGGGTCGGCTTATATGCAAGTTGGCTTATACGCGAGTATATATGGTACAACCAATTGACTTGCTTAAATACAGCAGCTAATGAATGCAGATATATGTAGAAATACCAATTATATAAATTTACTGAGATTTACATAATTTTAATGATATGTTGTTCATCTTAATATATTTTATCACTAAGTCTATAAGGCCAAGTAAAACCAGAAATGTGTTTGATGTCCAGTCATTTCAAAGAGACCAGGCCAGCCTGTAGAAATATAAATTAGAAATTTTAAAAAGTGACTATTTCTATTCTTTTTTCTTAATCTTTAAAAGTGTGACCCAGTTGGTGTTCATATATTGTGTAAATTGAATTTAAAATATATGTTATGATAAACAGAGTATATTAAAAATCTTGTGTAGAATTAATTATATTTAATCTCCACTTTAAAAAAAGTATAATCAAAGTCATTTTCAACTTCACTCAAACAAACTTTTGTTGGTACATTTAAATAACTCTTCAGTGAAATAATTCTGGCAATTTTGATTGTAAAAATGGAATAGTAAACTTATTACTCATAACCTACCCTTGATCAGCAGCATAGGACCACTCTTTATTGCAATTGTGGCATATTAAGTTCAGTATTTCTCAGTGTGCAGGGTTCACAATAGATACTAGATTGCAGACTCAGAATGTAAGAAATGCATTTAAAAATATATTTTTATATTTAAAGATCTGCACTTTTAAAATTTCTTAGAGTTATCAAATACATTTCAGCATTTTCTTAGGAAGAAAATCTTTTTATCTTGAATAGATTACAAAAAAGATCCGCGAATTGAGTGTTGCAGTCGCCACACCCTTAAACCACCAAAATCAAATAAACATAGTCTCTGGGGTGATTATTGGCAATTTATTCATTTAGTCATTACAACCACACACAGGTCCCAATGACTGTGGCACTCATTTATCCAGCATATACTCACACAAGTAAATGCAAAACAATAAAACACAACACAAAGAATGACACATAAAAATTGCAAAATCAAAGTCCACTCAACTCATCATCAGCATCATATAATGTCCTAAGGAATGTTCTTGAACCAGAGAAAAAGTGAATTTTAGAAGACTGCTAACCAAACAGGGCATTCGAAAGAATAGAGAGGCTTGCTTGCTCAAGGCAAGCAAGTCTGTGTTCTGAGTTAGCCGAGCTAATATCCATAGGGGAATCTAATTTTGAAGCCTTTTGAGACCTCCCTTTGCCCTTCCTCCAGCTGGGCCCCCTCACTTATTAAACCAAGTATTAGCCCCTCTAGGGGCTGGGATAACAGTAACCACTCATTGCCTTCCACTTATCCGGGGAAGGGAGGCCTTGGAACTTGGATGTTCCTGGCAGTTGTCAACGGTGCCTCTGGACGAACCTGCAAAAGGAATTGGTGCCGATCCTCATTCTACATCAGGTTGAGATTGAAGGACTGGATCAGCGCAACCCCTTGCTTCTTCTTCTTCACTCCACACATTCCCCAGCATCAGGCATGTTGGCAGGGCCAGGAACATCATCGTCCAGGGGAGGATCCATCCAGCCCACTCTCCTCAGAAATGTCGCCATTTTTTTGGTTCCCTCATTATCTCTCCAATTTCAGGCTTGGGACCCCACAGGATACACTGCATATTCGCCCACCGAGGGTACAGACACAGGAAGTGCTTCACCGATTCAATTTCTGGTTCGCCACAGGTTTGGCAGTAGGGGTCTTTAACTCGGCACCCACATCACAACTACTCTGCTTCTTGTCCCTAAGATCATCAGCTCTTTCCAGATGTTATCAGCCATTTGTCACGTTGGGCTGAAGGCCCTTATCTAAGAGCCATGACAGATGATAGTGAGTCCGTGTGAATTCTCACCAGCCCTCCTGGCTGAACTGGCATATTCTTTACCTCGAGTAGTGCAGTGCAGCTTCTATCACTTTCAGCTACTACAGTACAGTCCTGCCACCAACTTGACTACTTTTAGCTCACCTAGGGAGTTCCTAATGCGGCCACATCCACCGCCTCTCCCTGATCCCTCCCAGACCAAGCCATCCGCCCAAATATCTATCTAGAGTAGGAGATTCTAATAAGGCAAGGGCCTGCTCACATATCTTTTTCCTCCCTTCTTAATGGCCTCTAACAGGCTAGTGTCCCACGTAATTGCTCCTATGATATTCTCCTATGTTAGCCATGGGGGTATCTTGCTTGCTCTTATGGACTCTTCACAGTGTGGCTCGCTTACACCAGGGCTGTTCTTCTCCAGCAGCGCATAAATTCTTGTCCAGCTTCAGTCTGGGTTTTGTTAACTTTCCTGCCATTTGTCTTCCAGCCACTTAGTCTCATGACTGTTAGCAGTTAGTATCTTGGCATGGTCTTCTAGGGGTGAAGCCTTGCCTCTACCAACAGTACTTCATTCCTAGTGGCCTTTATGCTCCAATAATCCCGCTGCAACCCTTAGCTCAGCTATGTCATTGGTGACATGTAGGCCCATGACACACTGAGACAAACTCCGTGTCACTCAGCCACTCCTCCAGCTCCTTCAAGAGAAACACCCTCTCTACTTCGATGGCATCTAGGAGGGCCCTGGAAGCCTAGCTTCCTAAAGACGAAAGTGTGGACGAGTTGAGGTGGTGTTGGAAATGGTTGATGTTGAAATGGTGATGTGCTTCGGAAGTTCCTCGCCACCCAGCAGGATAATAATGAGCTCCAGATTTTTTTAGTTGTTTGTTGTAAACAAGTTTTCATAGGTGTTATAGTTTTTTAGAAATAACTGTCGCAACACTTCTATTAGGGTATTACATAATTGTTTATATAAAGTGCAAGAGAGAGAAATATTTTGAAATCTTTCTGATACCAAATGGAGTATTTTGCAAGGGCTATTTAACGTTATAAAGCTTGTTTTCATAGGTGTTGTAGTTTTTTAGAAATAACTGTCACACACTTCTATTAGAGTATTATGTAATTGTTTATATAAAGTGTAAGAGAGAAATATTTTGAAATCTTTCTGATACCAAATGGAGTATTTTGCAAGGGCTATTTAACGATATAAAGCTTGTTTTCATAAGTGTTATAGTTTTGAGAAATAACTGTCGCACACATCTGTCGTACAATGTTATACTCGTCAAAACATCTGATTTTAAAGGTCAATAACTTTTGATTTATACAACCAATATTGATAAAATAAAAAGGAAAATTATCAGTAAAGTAAAATCTATCATTTTATATATGTTTTACTAGGGTAAACTTAAAAAATGGACCTAAGTACCTACTCTGACCTACCACGAACCAACATGCAGAGCATTGACTTCTTCTTTGATTGGGTGAATGAGGGAATTCCTAACTAAAATTGGTTTTCACTATGTTTCACTAGAACAAACATAGAACATAGTTGATAAAACATATTTTTGGTTGTTTAAATGTTTGTTCTAAAATTTAGTTAGTATGCAACTTAGGACAACTTGATGAAACGCGCTCCAAGATTCCTTTATCCCTGAGATACAAGATTCTAGTGACCAAACTATATCCCCATGAAACAGGATTCCCGTGACCGGAACTGTATCCCATTATTTAAATGCAAGGATTCAAAATTTTCACTACATTGTTATTGTGGAGAATATGCTCATAGAAACCTGGTTACTATTATTTTTTAAAGTATATTGTATGCTTTTTAATCATGAATTTGGAATTATGACTTTTATTTATAATGAAATACAATTTTTCATAATTTTACTTTTTTTGTAGTAAATAATAATAAATCACTTTTTTGAAGCTATATATATTTAAATAAACTAGTCCTGGCTAGTCTAAACTCTAAAACTAGTATGACTATAAACTATCATTTATGTATTTATTCACTGCAAATCTAGGTATAAGTATTCTTGTAACTTAATCTTGTAGATAGTATAAGCTATTAAATAAATCTTGAAATTCTAAAACAAATTAAAAATATGAAATTATCTTCAAACATTTTTACAGAATCTCAAGACATTAAATAATCATCTTGTCTTCATTTAATATATTTTTTCCATGCTGCCATGGGCATGGATTGGACTTGAATAGGGGCTCTTTCTAAGCTTAGGAAATATTTTGCAATACATGTAATTATGTAAATTAAAAATAATCTAAATACTTCTAAAACTAAGTATGTCAATTAATCTATTATATTCATATTCTAGTAGATTACTATATATAATTTGTTATTTACATAAAATGTTTTTTTTTCCAAAATAACATTATAATTATATATTAATATTATAATATAATTATCCAATAATATTGAATATATATTTAAACTAATTAATATTACTGTTTTATTTATATATATATCTTCATTAATTTAATATTATTTTTGTCCATATAGATTAAGCAAAAATTACTAAAAATTATTTCATTTAAAATTATAAAAAACATTATTTACGTACAATATATATATTATATATTTATCATTTATTTTACTTTTATTTAAAATAATTTATTTTATAATAGTAAATATTATTTTTTACCCATAGAAACCATTAAAGAAAGAAAAAATATATAATGGGGTTGCTATGTACCAACATATTCCAGGCTGGAAATTACTAAATGTTCTAGCAATTACTAGGATTTACAATGCACCAACATATTCCAGCCTAGCCTGCACTTTTTCCGGCATGCCTCAGCAGTTGATGGCTTGTAGATCTCAGAAGACAATCAGAGCAGAGGACAACCTACACACCTGGAATTAGTGGTATGCACCAGCAAATTCCAGGCCCGGATTTCCCCTGGTAATTACTAATTTTTCCTGGGAATGAACGGTTCTTTCCTGACTGATTTTTCAAATTAATTTATCAGAGTAGAATGCTACGAAGTGAATGGTTATTTCGTGATATGCTCAATCCACTTGAGTTCTATGACTCCTAGAAAATATGAAAACTATTTTGGGGCTTGAAAGAGAGTCAGTATTAAATTGAATTAGACAGTTGGACTACTAGAAACTTGTGCTTCACTTTGCACACCACTGGATGTCATCAACTTTAATTGGGGACCTTTGTACATGTTAACCAAGACACTTTGTCTAGGACTTGTCAGCATACGATTTCACTCTTAAACAACCTCTTCTCCATCTGAGCATCTGAGCTATATGTCTGCTCTAGTATAACACAGGTTGATTTGATTATTAAAATGACCACCAGTGATAGATATCCTCCACACAAAGCAGATAACATCTCTTTGATTGTAAGTGATACCAGCCTTGTTCTCTGAGTAACAGCCAACTCATTTCCTCCACTTCTGTTGATAGCATTCTCCGGATAAGAGAAACTGTCAACTCTCTCCAGATCAGGAAACTTTAGATGCTATTCAAGTTCTTGGGTCATTCTCTGACCAAACAACAAATGAACTGTGTCACACCTCCCAAATCCTTCAAATTTTAAACATAATGTTATTTAGCTGCAAAATAGGATAAATCTCAAATATTACTGCTCACTAATGAATGGTTTACAAACTACAAACTGGCTACAAACTTTGAGCCAAAAATAGCAATTTTCATATTTATTCATTTTTTGCCATTTTGTATTTTTCATAATTCAGTTCTAACATTCAAGAAGATTGATATTGTTTCTTAGTTTTGAAGATAGTATACCAATATACAAGTAAAATGTATTTTTTTGTGTTCTCATTTGTTAGGTTTTGAATAATCCCTACTGAAATCATGCAAATTTGCCATTTAACCATTCCCATATTTGATGTATTTCTATAAAATTTATAATACCTAAGAACACTGTATTTCTGTACTAACTTTATTATAAGGAATTATATTTTAGATTTTATATCACATTTTGATATTCTCAGGCCTTAGAATAAAATGATGATAATATAGAATTGATACTTTAAAAAATGTACATGTGAAACTGTTTTTTTTTAATAATATTCACAAAGAACATATTTAATTTAGATTTACATAATTTGTTATATTGCTTTGTATTCGAATTGAAATGATTTTTTCATCTATTAGGTGTTAGAAAAAAATGGTATAAACTTGGTAAAAATCGTTATTTTTAAAAAATATCAATTTTTTCTTATTATGATTTTTTTCTAAGATCTGAGAAATTGAAAATGTGATATAAAATCTAAAATATACTTGTTTATAATAAAGTTAGTACAGAAAAGGTGTTCTTAGGTATTTTACATTTTTTACTAGTACTATATATCAAATATGGGAAAAAATGGTTAAACGGCAAATTTGCATGATTTCATTAGTGATTATTCAAAACCTAACAAATGAGAACACAATAAAAAAATTTTTTACTTGTATATTGGTATACTGCCTTCAAAACGTAGAAACAATATCAATGTTCTTGAATGTTAGAACTGAAATACAAAATGTCAAAAATGAACAAATATGAAAATTGCTATTTTTGGCTCAAAGTTTGGAGACCTATAATATATAAACCATTCATTATTGAGCAGTAATATTTGACATTTAACCTATTTTGTGGCTAAATAACATATGTTAAAAATGTGAAGCATTTTGGAGAAGGTTTGTCACAGCTCATTTGTAAAATCTGTTGTTTGGTCAGAGAATGACCCTCCTGCCTTTTTTACACCTTTTACACTCAAAGTCCTCTGCCATTCTTGCAGTCACTTTCCTCAATCTGGCACAACTTAAATACATGAACCATTCTCTTACATGATCCACACATTTTCAAAAATTTATTTTTATTTATGATAATTTTTATTATAAATAATATTATTTATAAATAAGAATATTGTTGATAATAAATAGTGTATTATTATTTTGTTGTCATTTTGTTTTAGAGTCCTCAATTGACAATTCCAACTAAATAGTGTCTTTTGATATTTATATCTAAAAATGAAAATTGCTATTATTGGGCAAAGTCTTTTTGGTGCAGAAGTATTCAAGATTTTAAGGGAGAATGGCCACACGATTGTTGGAGTATTTACAACCCCTGACAAAAGTGGAAAACCAGATCCTCTTGGTAAACTATTTACTCCTATTCTTGCCTCATTCGTTCACTTGTTTGATATGATTTGATTGGCTGGCATATATGGATTACATAATTTTAATAAAATATAATGGCATAGTTGTTAATCATCATAATTCATCAATTCTACAAAAGTATTCATTTCCAAAGAAATTTCAATCTGTTTCATCCACATACCAGTGAATTTAGACTAAGGTGATGCAGTTTATTCCTTAGACATGAGAACCAGCTGACAGGCATGGTATATGCCATAGTTATCCCAGGTTTTTGTGTTGAGTGAGTTAAATGTATTTGAACAATCAGCGACCAAGCAGCATGACAGTCTATAAGAAGTGCGTTTGTATATTTTTATATATGTTTATATAAGTTTCACTAGGATATAAATGCAAGGTTTGTTTCCTGTCCGTTTGTTTGATTGGATTTTAAGCATCAACTGGAACTGCCAAGTGACTGAATGAGTCACTAGATTGGCAGAACTCTCTTTAACTGCTGCCATGGACTGTCTCTGGTATTGCCCTTTGGTAGCTGCATTCATGAGTTAGAATTAAATCGACCATGCTTTGAACAAAACTATTGACTGATAAGTCAGCAGTTACCAGTTGCGCACCATGGGGAAAAGAAGAGAGGACAGTCAAAGCAAACACGCATCGATAAAATAGTTGTCTCCTCATACTAGTGGTTTAAAAATAATTGCAAAAGAACATTTTATGCAACGATATGATAGTAGTATATCTCACCCACGCTTTGGATCATGACTCACCAACCCCCCCCCCCCGTCCAGCCTGAACTTGTTTCCGACTGACTCACTGACCTCGCGGATTTTCTCACTATAGTGCGTGTTAACAAAGCACTGAAGCGTGACGGCTGCGCGCAGACACAATAGAGCATTGTTTG
>JAUYWV010129557.1:0-11201 GCA_032274565.1 Nematoplana nigrocapitula
GTGACAATCCCAGTTCCTCGAGGCAGTTGGATCCCGGAGATTTGCTCGAGGACCGAACTCTTGCCCACGGACTGGTCACCAACTACAACGATGGCTGGCAGGTCCTGACAAGGGGAAACAAAATGTTTCCATGGATTACTAGTCAAAGAGCAGACTACGCAATTTTGTGAGGAGCATTAGTAGCTCTATATACTCTTGATTAATTAATTATTTATTTTAACGTCCATAAAGTTTCAAATATTTAAAGAGTGAAACTTTAAGCTGATGGTTTGACATTTGGTATTCACTTTTACTTAACCGTCCAGATCAAAATATTTACCCCGATTGAAAGGTACAGCTCACAGACAAAAGAAACAGCCAAAGCAAAAATAGTATAAGAAGAGTCAAATAAAGTACCTGATCTAAACTGAAAGTAGAAGAATTGAAAAATATTCAATGTATTATTCAACAAGAACCGTAAGTCCAATGATATGCGTCCTCGGCCCTCTTTTTCCCTTCCTCGCGACAAACCGATAGACAGACTTTTTATTGAGATGAAAGGAAGCTTCAATACCGACCTGCTTGCTTTAATTATGATCATACCAAGTTTCAACTAAACTCAAACTGTACATTCCAGAGAAAATCGACTTTGACCATAAGCGTGACTGATGGACATACATACATAGAACCAGACAGACAGCGAGACCGGCCATTTTATAGAGATGCAAAAGAGCAGCTGAAAACAGTCAATACTAACTGCTAAATCTGCGATATTTCTTGATTGGCATCTAGTATTTTGTATGTTACATCAGGCTGACGAAAGTAGTCTTTTGGGTGACTTTGGCACAATATCGTCTTGCAAAGCTTTTGAATGAAATGACTGTTTTTCTGCTTGAAGTGGGAGATTAGGTATGAACTGCTTGCTGATTTGGCCATAACTATAGATCGAAATTGCACTGTCCATTTCTCTCCTTCTAATGACTGCTTGAGTATAAGTACTGTAGTATTTTGATTTTATTTTGTTTGTGACTGTTAAATCAATTGTTTTGCGACATTTCTTTATTGGCACCTATAGCATTTTTTATGTTAAAACAGGCTGACTGAAGTAGTCTTTTGGGTGACTTTGCCAGAATATCGTCTTGCAAAGTATTTTTGACCACACTTCATGATTTACCATGGCTGCCATTGCAACGCCAGGTAGATACAAGAACGAAAAGTCAGACAAATTTATTACGGATGACACCAAAACACTCAGGGAAAAGAGAAGACAAATAAAGAGAAACGCTACCACGAGGGTAAGCATAGAATACGCAGAAACCTGCCAGACCATACGACAGAAGATGAAGGACGATATGAGGATAAATGAAGAGATGAAAATCCTGAAGTATTAAAAACAGCAAAGCACAAACAATGCTTGGGGAAAAGTGCAAGAGGAAAATGGACACATCATCCACAACAAAGACCATATGCAAGTAATCCGCCAACTTCAGGAGAAAACGCAAGAATATAACCTGCCACTTTGCTTTGTTTTCGTGGATTATGGAAAGCAGCATCGAATTCGAACCACTATTTGCAGGACGTAAGATTCAAGGTATAGAAGCCGCATACCTAAACATCCTGCTAAACCATACTGATAGCAGAAAATTCAAACTAGATCGATGGGACTAGACAGGGAGACAAGATATCATCCAGTGTCTTCCCATACTGCCTAGAAGATGCCACCATCATTAACAAAATCAAATTGGGAAGGCAAAGGCATCAAAATTGACGGAAAATACCTCTGACACCTTATTTTTTTGACGACATAGTCCTCATAGCTAGCTCCGCAGAAGAACTACATGGAATACTTCTAGATATCCGTGAAAGGAGCAACCCAGTGGAACTCGATATAAATCTCAGCAAAACAAAAATTTTGTGCAACAACAAGATCGACAGTGGACAGAAGATTGAAAAAGTCGACAGTTATGTTTATCTGGGTCAAGTTAAAACCAAAGACTACGACCAGCTTCAAGAAATGCGCTGCAGGATCGGCCTTGGTTGGACAGCTCTTTGAAAGCTGAATAACATCATGCGATACAAGAAACTGCCAATGTGACTGAAGAGGAAGGCGTTCAACAAATGCATCCTGGCGGTGTTAGTGTCTGGAAGTGAAACTTGGTCTCTAAGCGACACGCGTCTAGAGAAACTAGCAGTCACTCAGCGAAAGATAAAGAGAATCATGGTGGGAGTCACCTTTCGCGACAGAAAAAAAGCCAGTTGGATTCGCCAGAAAGAAGATGTCATATACACCATTACACTCCGTGAGACAAAACAAACACTGATGGGCAGGACACGTGGTAAGACAAACAGACAACAGATGAACACGACGAATGACAGAATGGGTACCACGTGGATATAGAACTCCCCTAGGATGACCCTGGAACAAGATGGCAAGATGACCAAAATACGTTATGTAGGACCAACATTGTCAAGAGCTGCATTGCAAAAGACAAATTAGTGGATACAAAGTAGAGAGGGGTTCTTCCTTGAGGAGAAATTACCACCCTGACGATGATGAGGACACCACACCAGTACACCATCCTCTAAGTGCAAGCCAGATGAAATAGTTTGCGTCGAGACACTACAAAATTACACGTTAGTTTTTCCAAAACAGAGAGAGAGATAGATCATATGTACAATGTATATAACATGTCACACTGTTATTAGCAGAACAGCGTCAATGATGGTCAAACAGCACCTAAAACTTTATTTATAACTTTATATATTGTAGTCAAAATTCTGGATCATGCTGATTTCATGCTATTTAGGACTCCTTCCACATGGGTTTGTGTTACCTGAAACTGGGGCAAGTTCTGCCCGCGTAGAGTATCGACAATGTCCAACGCGGGTCGTATTTTTGCTTTGAACATCTGACTAAGGACCGAGCTCTCATTGCCGTCCTCCATGAAGCCACTCTCGCTGTCCTCATCGTCAAATTCGACGCTCTTTTCTTGTCTTGGCGAAAAACCGATCATCACTGCGACCCGGGACAGACAATTCCTTCGACTAAATAATTGCCGCTGAAATGCTTCAACACAACCGCTGACTTGGTTTATATATGGCGACGGAACAGCAGCACCGCTTTTCCGTTTATTGGAGCTGTTCGTGTTCAGTTTTTTTTCAAAGATATCACGATTCACCGATAAGAATTGTTGAAGCCGGATGCAGCTCAACACAATGACTGAAAGCTAGGTCGATCCCTGGGACCCGCTCAACCGAGCAGAAATATAGTATTCTATGAGGAAAAAATCAAGTGGCGCGCATTAAGAAAACAGTAAATATTTATATTATTTTTTGCGCATTATTTTCTTTACATTTGTCTGCTGGTTTAAAAATATGCTTCCACATGTGAAGTACTTGTAATTTCTGTGTAATAAAACCATTCCTCCGATAGCAGTACTATTTGTCAGTTATATTTTATATAAATCCCCAGATAGTTGTCTGTATTCGTATTTTCAATTAGACACAAATATTGAAATCTAATGGACGAATAAATAAAAATGATTCTTTTAAAAAAATGATAATATACAAAAAACAATATCTTACAGATAAAATAAAAAAGACGTTTCATCCATAGGCAAAATTTCTCTCCTATTTTAATACAGTTAATTTTGAATTATAAATCGATTTTTTGACCTAATTACACACGCACAAGAAATCAGAGGAAAAAACAATTTAGCAGTCAGAAAGTTATTAATCACACTTTTCATCCTAAAGTAAAAATCTCAGTTTCAGTCAAATATACAGTAGTTACAATGAAGAAATCATTTAATAACAAATAATTAATTATTTGACGGCAAACTTGAATTTCAATTTAAATATAAAAATAAAAATGAAATATTGAACCCACTTCATTTATTCCTACTAGTTTCAGCTTGCTTCAGAAGGGAAAGTGAAAATTGATATTCAACAATGTATAACAACGAATAAGACGCCAACGTAAATTCTGAATTAGACAACAAGGAAATTAAACAAACTATTGAAATGTATAAATACCCAAACAAACCACGGGCAAATACCGCCAACATACAGTATATTATTCTACTGCAGCGGGACTAGGCCACCTGCACCCCAAGCTGCTTGTGAAAGTCCTGACATAAACTGTATCAGCGGTGAAGCACCTGTTCAACCGTTCTGTTAAGGGGGGCACAGGTGACACAGAATTGGAGAGAAGCCTGCATAGTCCCGCTCCCGAAATCAGGTAAAATATACCAGCGAGATTGGCTCAAACTGCCCAGTAAGCCTTACGGCAGGCAGCAATGGGAAAGTTATTGGAATGAGTCCTGACGAATACTCTGAGATACCATTTAGAGGCGTCTCAGACGTTGAGCCGATGGGAGGCGGGGTTCCATACATTCTTAATCATCTTGTGCTAACCTTGTAGCACTATCCGCTTCTTTGTCTGCCATTTCGTTGCCCTTCACTCCGCAGTGGCTGGGCACCCACCACGTAAACGATATTACCTTTTCTTTCATTTTCTGCAGCATTTCCTCTATCTCCTCCAATAACTTGTTTCCACTTTTCACATCATTTGACCTGATCGCTTTTATACTAGCCTGACTATATGTTGCTATTCTCGCTGTGCCCCATTCTGCCGTAGCCCTCAGCCATTCCAACGCCAAACACATTGCTTTGAGCTCTGCTTAGAAGGATGAGCCTATTCTTCCCGCTGGTCTTCGTTTTTACTACTTCAATCTCTTCGCCTCCTCCCTTAGTAATCACATATGCGCTGCACCCATTTTTTTCTTCTGATCCATCATTGTAAATCGACACGTCGTACTCTCCTTTCTCTAGCATTTCGTTTGCCAGTTTTCTATTTTCTTCTTCATTTCCCCCCCTTCACTCCCTCTATCTCGAAGTTCACTTCTCCTCTCGTCTACCATGATATTCTCATCTCGGCTCTCTTCATTTTCTTTACCTCCTTCCCTGCCGTTTCTTCTATTATTTTTCTTGCTTTTCTCTCCATCCTCTCTTCTTCAGTCTCTGCTTAACTTTCGCCTCTACTAATCTCTTCATTGAGTATGGTTCATTCTGGCTCTCTACTTTCTCATACTCGGAGACCAATCTACTCTCTGCTTCCCGCCTGATGTCATTCAACCCTGCTTCTTCCAACCCCGCTTCTCTGGGAGTGCTTCTAACGAATCCAGCTATTGCTCTTCTCGCTTCCCCTTGTACTTGTTTGATCTTCTCCCACTCCGTTTCTGATATCCACTGTGTCCAAGCAGTACTTCCATAGAATAGCACAGGTTTCACCATGCTGTTATATGTGGCTCTCATCAATTCTCTATCCCATCCCCATTCCGCTCCTGCTAAGGCTCGAAACATGTTTATTCTCTTCTTTACTTTCGGACATGTTTTGACAATTTGTTCATGGAAGGTCAGTCTACTATCAAATTTGATTCCCAGAAACACTGGAAATTCTTCGTTATTGAGTTCTTCTTCATTTATCTCCACTTTTACATTACTTTTCTTGTCTTTACTGTCCATTGAGAAAACCTTCACTGAGCACTTCGGGACCGACACTTTCATAAGCCACTGTTCACTACAGTTTTCCACAATCTTCGCTGCCTTCTGGTTTTTCTTCACATTGATATCTTTCATTGTCTCCCACATTTCCAGATCGTTAGCAAATCCATTCACTTTAACAATTTCTCCGAATTCCTTGAGCATGTCGTTTATAAATACCAGGAAAAGGAGTGGTGACAATACCGCTACTTGGGGTAGTCCTTGTTTGAATCGTCTTTTTTTCCTAGAACTCCCTTCACTTTCACTCTAGCTAACCTGTTCCCCATTCATTTCTTTATCCACCTTACTGTCCTCTTTGCAAATCCCGTCTTCATCATCTTCCAAAACAGACCTTCTCTCCACACTGTATCGAACGCTCTCGCGAAGTCGAACAAAGCTAGCACTGTCTTTTCTCTCTTTTGGAAACCGTCATCTATTTCTTGCGTTAGCCTATCAATTGGTCGTCTGAACTTCTCGCAGATCTAAACCCCGCTTGCCATTCGCTCAGCCATTTGTTCTTTGTTGTTGCTGTTGTGAGTAATCCCATCATAGAGAATGCCCATCAGATGCTGGTGAAATGTTGGGAAAGGAGGGTCGGAGGTTATTTATTTGGTGTGGGTCCCTCGCTTCTGTGGGTTGAGGGGTAATGAGAGGGCAGATAGAAGGACAGTGCGTGGAAAGAAGGAAGTAAGGCGTGGGTGCTGTCTTCTCGACGTGGCAAAGCGAGGCTGAAATGGAGACAGTCGAAGAAAGAAGTGTGCCACGAAAGAACCAGAATGGTATACGGGGATGGTGGAGAATGTTTCTGAATTCGTTTTCCAAATGTAGGAATACCAGTATCAATATGTGAAGAGAATTTGTTAATCCCACCACTTTTCAAACCGAATTCAATGACATTTTAAAGAGAAAAGTAAGATTTAACTTTGAAAGTGCTAAAATAAAGGAAATTGTCTATTTTCATTTGCCTTGTACACACAAACAAGTCTCTTAGCTAGTAATACAGTCTTTATCAATAGAGTGGATGCCTATACATAACTTAGAAATGTATTTTTATGTTTAGAAATGTTGAGCAGTTTGTTGTTCATAAAAGAATGAAGATTAAAGATGAGGCTTTTTTGAGATTACCATTTTTGATAAGTGTAAGAGTATTGATTATATCTATTTTTAGTGTACACGTCATTGGTCGATAATGCTAGCTGAGATGTGTTTAGAGTGCCTGCCTTGTTATTCGTTTGTCACAATAAAGTATTTGGTTCGCAGTGAAGACGTACGTTCTTACATTGGCGTCGCGAGCAGGATATGAATCCAATATTATCGAAAGATACGGATTTCGTTGTATGTAGCCGGCTGTTCGAGGCGTTCTGTATCTTGAAAAAGATAAAAGAAGAAGACAAGATTAAAATTCTGCCAACCTTAGTTTCTCAAGCAATATTGAAGCATGCTTCTTGGGATGGACGAGCTACATTTGACAGTGCGGTGGATAAGTTGCGTAGCGCATGGCAAATTGTGAATAGACCAAGTGACCCTTTGCAAAACTTCGAAAGCATTGTGTTCAATACTGATTTGTACGAGTTGAAACAAGTGATTGAATTAGCTGGTTCTTATATTAAGGCTAGCCAAGAAACGATGGTGCGGAAGTTCGTTTCATTATTACCTGCTCCTTTAAAGATGGCGGCATACCAATTCTCACCTGATCTTGAAGTATCCTTGTCTACTCTGGTTGATTATATCGCCAAGTTGCCCTTACCAAATCCAAGTGCTGCCATCTCCGCAGTTAGTGAGGATTCCGTCGATACTGTCGCAGGAGTGCAATCGTCGAGGTATAGCAGCAGTGAGAAGACCAAGGCTGTGAGATGTTTCAACTGCAATGGTTTCAATCATCTGGCACGGTCATGTTTGGCACCAAAATCAAAGTGCAAAGCATGCCAAGGAAGACATCACACCTCTCAATGTACGGCGACAAAAAACGTGAAGTGGAACTAATTGTCGGCGGTGCAGCTAGTTCAGACTCCTTCAACTTCACCGCTCCAGTACATCGCGCGCAGGAGTTAATTGCTGGCGGTACTTTTGACTCTTCGCGTCGGGATTTAACCGTCATCGTCGAACTTGCGGGAAACATATTCCTGCTCTCCTCGATTCGGGTTCGCCGTATGCTGTTTTGGATCCTTCGTGTGTTCCTCCTTCTGTTCTAGGAAATGTACAGGATTGTGAGATGCACTTTAATACTATTAATAAGAAATCTGGATTTGTTGTAAGTAAAAACATGTGAAGTTTCTTTGTATTGAAAGATACCAGAGTTGTTCACCCTTTCCTAATCTTAAACGACTGCAGTTTTCCTATGGTTTTGGGCACCGATTTCCTTAGTAAAGAAGGTCCTTATATTCAGTTTTCTGAAAGTGACGTGACAGTAGGCAGCAGTGTCAATGTTTGTTCTGCTTCTCAGTTATGTGTGAATGTTAACCCTCAGGTTCCTCGCGATGAATTTCATAAAATCAAAAACCTTTTGGCAGAAACTTATCACGATCGATTCTCTGTTAACGAAATGATTTTGGCAGGACTAACCTGAGCGAGTTGTCTGATACTCGTCCTCACAAGGTTCGTCCCTTTCGACAGCCTTACCATCTAAAGTCTGAAATCGAAAATGTTATTAGGTCTATGTTGGCGAAAGGTATTATAAGCGAATCTCAGTCCCCATGGTTGTCGCCGTTCTTTCTTGTGCGTAAACAGACTGGTGGGTACCGATTTGTGGTTGACTACCGAAAGTTAAATAAGAAAACGAATAGTGATTGTTTCCCTATTCCCATAATTGAGGATATATTTTTGACAGTTTAGAAGGTGCTATATATTTTTCTACTCTGGATTGTGCTTCGGTTTTTTGGCAAATTGGTCTTGATGAGGAATCAAAACCTCTCACTGCCTTTCAAGCTGGTAATTCTGTCTATCAGTTTGAGGTCCTTCTGTTTGGCTTAAAAACGCCCCCGCTACCTTTCAGCGCCTTCTTCAAACGCTCTTACATGATATTGGCTTGCTCCCGTTCATTGACGATATTATTGTCGCCTCCAAAACGTTTGGTGAACACGTCCAAACGTTAAGGAACGTCTTATGGAAACTTAGGTCCGCTAACTTGAAACTAAATCCTACTAAATGTAAGTTTGGATATTCGTCTATCGTTTATCTTGGCCATTTGATTTCGCAAGACGGCATTCGGCCGGACCCTTAAAAAATAGACAAGTTAAAAGAAATGCGGCCTCCACAAAATCGCAAAGAGCTAGATAAATTCTGCGGATTTGTAAATTATCTCGCCAAATTTGTGAAAGGTTTTTCCAAAATAATGTCGCCTTTATTTGCTGTTAAGCGACAGAAATCGTTTTCTTGGAGTTCCGAATGTGATAGAAGTTTTGAGCAAATCAAGAGTATTTTGTCCAAAGATATCTTACTTCGCTACCCTAATTATGCTCGTTCTTTTTACCTTGATGTTGACGCGAGTAGTCATAGTATTGGTGGTTATCTTTATCAGAATGAGGGACCCATTGCTTGTTTCAGTCGATCTCTTCACGGTTCAGAAAATAATTACTCGACCACCGATCGCGAGTTCTTGGCGTTAGTCGAAAGCATTAACCATTTTCGTTGCTATCTTCTGGGACGTCGTTTCATTGCTTATTCTGACCACAAACCTATCGGTTACATGCTTACTAAACCACCTTCCAACTCTCGTCATGCGCGGTATCTCATGACCCTGGAGGAGTACGATTTTGAGCTTCGTTATAAAACCGGTGCTGATAATAATAACGCCGACGTTCTTAGTCGTTTTTTTACCAATGCTGTTACTCTTGAAGACGATATTGATGATTGGCTTTCTTCTCAGCGTTCTGATCCCGAAGTTTGCCGGTTGGTGGACTCCATTCGAACTCATCCTCAGTATGGTTATAGTACTGACAGTAATGGTCTGCTCTGTTATTATGGTAAACGTGTAGTTCCGGAATCTAAGGTCGATGATCTTATTCGTGTTTATCATGACCAGGGTCATTTTTCTGTTTCTAAGGTAAGAGCCTCCATCTTAGGAGCCGGATATTGGTTTAAAAAGATGCGTGCTAGAATTATTTGTATGACTAAGGGTTGTCGGCATTGTGCAGGTAAATCCGGTTCTGGATATAAGCCCACTAATATTTGTTTACCTACAGCTCCAGATGTAGCTCCTTTTGAGTTCCTGTCTGTTGATATTGTGGGACCCTTACCCGTTCAAAGAAGTGGTTATAAATATATCCTTACTGCTGTTGATCATGCTACTCGCTGGCTTGAAGCTTTCCCTCTGACCGACATTTCCGCTAACACTTGTGCTAAAACTCTCATCAAGAACTGGGTTCTACGCTATGGACCTCCTGCTACTCTCCATTCCGATCGGGGTACTCAATTCACCAGTAATGTTTTTAATGCTATGTTGCGACAATCAGGTGTTATCCGAAACACTCGCATTACCCCTTGGAATCCTCGGGGAAACTCCATCATCGAAAAGGTGCATCGAACTCTCAAAGACCGTATTATAACTGCTGAAGGGAAATGGATCTTCCCTCGTCCACATTTTCCATGAAATCGTCCTTCGATGATTGTTTTCATTAAATTATATTTTCTTAAGATGTGACCTATCCAGTTCTTCTTCCGTTTCAATATATAGTCTGAGGTAAATTACGTCTTTCTTTTATCTCTTCTAATACTTCTTCGTTGGTTTTCCGATCCTGCCATGAGGTATTCTCTGCATTCGTCTCCATATCCACATTTCGAATGCTTCTATCTCTTTCTTATCACTTTCTTGGAGAGTCTATGTTTCTGATTCATACAGGGGCTACACTCCATATTATTGATTTGACAATTTTCTTCTTAGTTTCTATGTTTAACTCTTTGGTGAGCAAATCTTTTCGTTTAGTAAAGGCTTGCTTATCCGTGGCAATTCTTGTTCTTATTTCCTCATGGCATCTACCATCCGATGTGATGATTGCATCTATACTGCAGATATTTGAAGCTTTTCACTTGTTCTATTTCTTTATTTTATAATTTTATGTTCATCTGATCATTTCCCGATTTGGAGGAGATTCGCATTATTCAATATAGCCAATAGAATAAAGTCAAATTTGCTTAGATCTACTGCATTACAAAATATATATGTTTAGTTATGAACAACTTTTAAGGAACACTTATTGTGGAAAAATTCATTTACATTGTTCTTACCAAAACAATGTTTCATGTCTTTCCATAGAAATCAATGGAATATACATAAAAATGATAGCACTGAAAAGAAGTGGACACTTTGAAGCTTATGGAACCTTGAAAGTGTTGCTATATCCATATTTTAATGGATTTTATTAGAATAATATTTTCATAGAAAGATTTAGTTTCATATTTATGATGTAAAAAAATGAAATGTATTATTAGTTAAATACATAATTATTACAATTTATATAAATTAAAAAATATATTATTAATTATTGTGTCTAAATTTATTTTTATATCCATTTAACATATGCCGGGTGTCCCAAAAAACGGATAAAAACTAAATGTTGTATATGATATCATTGTATAGCTAATATCTGTACATTTCGTGTCCTGGTAAAACACCTCCTGCATTAACTGACTACAGATGCAACAAAATTTGAATTTAAAATTACTTTCCAATACAAATTGAT
>JAUYWV010129568.1:0-11201 GCA_032274565.1 Nematoplana nigrocapitula
AACCACCAACACGCACTATAATATTCATACACTCAGTACTTTATTATATAGTTAATTATTTCGATAAAAATTGAAAATATTTTTTTTTAATTTTACTTTTTTTGATGTACTTTAAAAATTAAATTACAGTAGCTGTAACCTTTTTATTTTTTATAAAAAAATATTTTAAAAGCGAAGTCATCTGTAGATCATTTTGATCTAATTAGGAGCCAATTTTCATCACCATAGCACACTCCTAAAGTAGATTTCAATAGGGGGGGCCGAATCAGCCCCCCCCCCCCCGGTACCTGGCAGCGTTAAATAGCCCGGTATGGATAGGGTTAACATCTATTAGGCTGCGCATTTGACTAACGAACCACTTTCTGGAAATATGCTGAACATTTCTACGAAAAATTGAAATAAAAAAGCTGAAAATTTCAGGACATTGCATCAGACTTCTAGAAGGAGTGGCATCAGAACTAGTGTTAAAGGTCAGCCATGAGGGAAGAAGTAACAGAGGCAGAAAACGCACAACTTATGTATATTGACACTGGACTGGAGACTTCAGAAGAACTTATTAAATAGTAATTAAGTTTGCGGTTATTCTAAAATACCAGATAATATCTCAAATTGTATCTGTGGTTTGAAAAGGCACTCTCTTCTTTCACAAAAAGAAATCCTCTTGATATGTAAAAAATATAGATCAGCTTAAAAAACATCTTACCAAAGAGACACTGCTGAGAAGAATGGAGATGAGAATAACCCCTTCAAATGCTTTGTGCTCCGTGATAGATACCATGACAGTTCGCATTTTCAGCCAACGATCACCATGGATTGTCTCCGTCGGACAGATACAGCAGAAACAGAAGTCACAGCGTCTGTCCACAAAACAGTAGAATGAAGGAGTACATGTTAAATACCGATGGGTTTTATTAATCTCTAAGAATATATACATACATATTCCACTTGCTGAATATCACAATTTCTAATAAATAAAATTCGGAGATCACAATCTCAGACGCGGAACAAAAGGCTAACAACTTTTGAAGTCGGGATCAGGGAGATACTATATAAAGAGACTGTCAACTCTATCTCCTATAATAGACATTAAACTGTAGACTGATATTTCGAACAATTTTTAAGTTTTATTTTCAACTATAATACCATTTTGCCTATTCTGAATGTGTAATAATAACAATTACTAATGAAATTATGTAACATTCATAATTCAAATTTGCGAAATAGTAAAATTTTGACTTTTAAAATGTTTATTACATACAGAAATGCAGTGCGTAAAATGTAAACACAGGGTGATCGAACAGTTAATTCATAAACTGAAATGATATAATTAGTGATAAAATGAAGAGACATTGAGGGTTGAAAGATGTAAAATAGTAAAGATTATCTATTATAGAGTTAATCAGATGAAATTTTACTAATGATAAATCTACAGTTCGTCAGGATATGAACTGGATAGTCGACTGTTCCACTTTGTGTTTAGTATCTCCCTGGTCTGTATAAATCAGAAAGAATAAGTGTAAAAATTATTGCGATTACAAATTGCCCAGGTTATATATTTAAAAGTAGGAAATTGTTTTTAAGTGGTGAAAAGTATTGATATCCTTTGTTTGGAATTTAAATGATTGAGTTGCTTTTCTTGCAACATCATGACCCTTACTAACGAAAGTGTGTTATAATATATTTCGCTACTGATTCAGTTTTCCTTTACATTATTGTTCTCTATATTGTGACACGGATCTTACATAGGTATGGTTATGTGAGAGGTACCTGCATAGTAGTGTTAATCAACTTTACTTCTGTTTCATTGTCTGTAAATTTCATGTTTTATACATTTACGTGTTCATTACATACTACTGTATATTCTGAAATCTATTTCAGCTGCTTGTATTTTCATATGCGAAATACTAAAATTACCTTGACTGATATACTATACAATCTCATATGGCGCAAACAGACTTTTAGTTTGCTCTAATAAGACTATTATCTTGCCAAGCTTGACACTGAATAGTGTCTCGTTTTATCGACCAGACGTATGCTAAAGGATTTCTCGCCAACTTACCCAGTCAGGCAGGGTCGGTAGCAGAATTCACAGCAGCAATCCTGCGCAGTCACTGGTTTATCTTCGTCGTCATCGGCCTCCGGTGCGGGTGGAACATCAACGTCTTCGTTTTCCTTTTTAAATGACTCATTCGCTTCTTCTTTACCATCAACATTCATTGATTTAATGGATTCAGGGTCGTCTGCCACTGTTGGTTGCTCGGTGATGACGTTGGAATCACTAACATTGGTGGTGTAGTTTTGCACATCCTCCTCTGTGGCGTATGTTTCGTCAACCACATCCTACAAAATCAAAACCGAAAAATAAATGTTACTTTATTATACTCTTAAATGAAGTCAGTATCAGAATGTATCCCTTTACTATTTATCTTCTTCTTCTACCATGTATGCTTCCTTGAATCAATGTCGTCTACAGGTCGTATCTGATTAATTTCTCCCATCCTCATGGTTGGGGGTCGAGGACAGTTACCTCCAGCACAAATCTTCTCCATTTCTTTCGGTCTCTCGCGATGGTCGTGCACTCCCTCCCCCAGCGTCTTCCTTCACATTGTCACCCTAGCGTCGTCCCGGACGCAGAGGTTCTGTGCCCTGACTGTATGGCCGAAGT
The DNA here is from genome assembly GCA_032274565.1 of Nematoplana nigrocapitula. Classification (NCBI taxonomy): domain Eukaryota; kingdom Metazoa; phylum Platyhelminthes; order Proseriata; family Nematoplanidae; genus Nematoplana; species Nematoplana nigrocapitula. The sequence continues at coordinate 2,666 of JAUYWV010129568.1, forward strand.
ACTGCAACTTTCTCTTTTTGCTAGTGTTCCGAAGAATTTGTTCCGTGTTTGTTTCTTCCAGGACTGATTCGTTTCTTCTGTGGGCTGTCCAGTTTATCCTCAGAATGCATGCATAGCAAGTCAATTCGATTAACGTCGGTAGCCTGCAGCGTCCAGGCCTCACAGTCGTACAGGGCTATTGGCCACATAACAGACCTCAAGAGCTTCAGGTTGACTGTCTAGCCTAGGGCTCAGTCTCGCCATAACCATGTAAGGGATCTCAGAGCTAATCTTGCTGATCCTAGTCTTGTTCTTATCTCGTAACTACATTCCGCTGTCTGATTAATGACCGAGTTGCTTCCTAAATAACGCATTTTCTGCGAACTGATTTTCTAAGGAGTGTGACAGTGGTACTTTCTACAAATCCCAGTGGTTTGTTCTTCATTCTCCAGCTCACCCTCAGAAATCTTCTGTATGCCCAAATCTGAAACGTGCCAATCCGTTTGTAATCTAGCTTAGTTGGCGCCCATTACTACGTAGCATCCATACAAAGCGTTGAAAAACGCGGTTGCATGCTAAAGAGGAAGCTTTAGCTTGGTACTGCTTTTTTATTTTTCCAGATGGTGAGCATTTTTAACCGTCTTCCGATCCATTGCAAGCCTCCCATATTGCTGATAATGGATCCAAGCTAAATAAAATTACTCCCACTTAATAATTCCCCTACTACGATTTGTGTACAATGATAAATAAAAGTAAAATCTAAAGATTACATCTTTAAAAGTTGCATGTTTCTTAATCCCTTCTTTCTTTGATTTCTGCGACATCATTGTGTCCACACTCATCAGGCTAGTTCGACTTTCTGCAAAGAAAAACATTTTTGTAAATATATTTAACAACGAAAAAACATAGATTATGTACAGGCTGGTTAGACCGTGTATGGCGTTATGGTTATTCGTTTTAAATAATTTATACATGGGACAAAAAGCAACCATTACAGTCTTTTAAGAAAAGGAGTATGTAAAACTAAAGAACAAACATAATTTTCTGACGAATCTTTGCTTAAACCTAAACCCTCAACTCTTGAACACCGCCAATGAGTGTTTTATTTGTGTTTTAGGTCCCTGTATCTAAGGAGACTTTGGACAGAATACGTTTTAGAGGAAAAGTCCGGACCTCAATGCAAGTTGATTTTTCTGCAAGAGACTTGGGGTGGGTGTTAGGCCTGTGGTCTGATCACGGGTCCACCTCTGATTTCCCTCTCAGAGTCAGCACAATTTATCAGCAACTATACTGACCTCAACCTAGAGATAAGATGTTTTCAACCTACAAAGAAAGTGAGTGTGAAATAAACTGATTCAAAGTCTTATTACTTCCACTATTGTGTCTTCATCAAATATCATTTATAAGATCAAACCGTTTTTAATGCACTGTGTTGGCTATAAAACTCAACATCTTTTACGCAAATGAGAGAAAATATTTAATTTTAGTGCTATACAAAACAATCTGAATCTTCATAGTAAACTAGCTTCTGCTGAACTAATTGCAATATATTAGCTTACAAAATAAAAATGGATGCGGGAAGTCCTGATCCGATTGCATCCATAACTACACCTTTTCCATAAGTATTTCTATGTTTGTCATATGTATTGGAAAAAGTGTCATATGTATTTCAAAATACATCGTGTGTATTTCAAATTGCGTCATGTGTTTTTCAAATAGCGTCAAATGTATTGCGAAAGAGTCTTACCTATTGTAAAATGTATCATGGTATGTATTTCAAAATGTATCATATGTATTGCGAAAAGCGTCAAATGTATTGCAGAATATGTCAAATGAATTACAAAATAAGTCGAATGTAATATACATGAACATACTGTACATTGATCTTATCGACATAATTTAAATAATTGAAAACGAATTTTTGCAAAGCGACATTGATACTTCTATAACCTATGTGACACTTTTTGCAATGCATGTGCGAAATTATAAAATACATATGGAAAAGTTTGGATAGGTAAAACATCAGTCAATACATATCTGATTGGTTGATTTGTATTTTTCAATTGCAAATCTACTAAATTAGCATAATGAACTGTTAATACTAGAAGTTTGAAAACAAATATAATATAATTATATTTTCCATTTTTCTATATAAAAACAACTCTTCTATCACGAAGTGCTTGGGAGGATCTTTGTCACATTGAAATGATGCGTGTCCTATGTAGTTATGCTAATATATCTGAAAGACAGAGTCAGAATGAATCACATTTGCCTTCTGTCATTCTGCTATACATCTGTATGTACTAACTCTAATTGTTTAAATTGTCACATTACCTTGTTTATTGAGTGATTTCTTGCCGGTAGCTTCTGAAGGAACGCTGTATTCGCTGCCATGAGCGCTGTCATCGTCCGAATGTGTTCCTTCTCCTCTTTGCCGCGAGTCAGTCGTTGACGACGCTGCTATGGATGAGCATTTGCTTGACTCTTTGCCATGATCATCATCTACTGTAAGTGAAATAGTAAAGAGTGTAGTTTTGGTGCAATAGAGAGTGAGGTGAGATAGACTAGATAGGTGTTCTGAGAAATCATAAATTTTTGATGGTGATTAATGTTGCACGGCGTCTACCTTGCACTTCCCAAGTCTCGAACCACAACTGGATAGTCCAGTCCTGTGATTATGACATTAATTTGACTATTTAAACATACTTCAACTAATTTGAAATTACCTTAGATCAATTTGTAGTAGAAAGGTTATGATATTATGTCATTTGATACAGGAGTGGTGATAATTGAATTAGTGACCCTAGACTGAATGAGGGCTACGTTAATCCAAAAAATGGACACCCAGCGTCAGAGGGCAATTTGGGTCATATTCTAGTGTAATGGGATTCGCAGGTACAGTGAAATAAAGTGCCACCGACGAGTCGCTACGTGAAGTTCCAACTATGAGAAAATATACAAAGAACATGCGCAATGTTTGCGCTTGACAAGTACGCAAATAAGACAAGAGAAATAATCGGGAATAATTCCAAACTTATTGGTAAAGGAATGTGTTAAATTAGGGGCTAAAAATGATGTGATCAATACCAATGCTAAGCAATTTATAACGACAATTGGCCAGTATCAGAGTCGTTATAATTGAAAGTAAAACAAACAATTGACGAAAGCAGGTTTACGCGAGGCTATCTTAGAATGACCAAGATGGAAATGTGGACGACGTCATTGAGGACAATATGAAATACAATATGGATCTATTTACTCTGTTCAACAGTTCCATCTTCAGCAGCTTTGACCCCCACTTGACCTTCAGCAGCGGTAGCATCCTGGGCCATCTCTGTCTCATTTTCACCTGTATCTTTTTTTCTCATCTGGATGAGCATTTTGATTCGGTTAACTGCCTGTTTGAGTTTTGAGTCGTCCTCGTTCTCGTTTTTCAGATTGTCCGAGGCGAAGGAGTTGAGCAAAAGTGCAAGAAATAGATTCAGCACCTGAAATAATCAGACAGCGTGTTCATGTGGATATAGCTGTAAAATCATTCAGATAGGGCAAATATCGTACATCAAATAAACATTTAGTTTTTCCACTCCACTAACAAACATCACAACACAAAAGATACTCCCTATTTTTTTTCATTACAATGTAGTTATATTAGTCACATTAAAAGTGAGAAAAAATCATAAAAATGCTCAAATGAATCAAATCATTGGTCACAATTCACTGGAAATCAAAACAGTATCAAAAGTGAAAATATGTTTGGAATGTGATAACATGGAGAGAGCTTCCCAAAATTAATTGTCTGGCTGCTCTATGTATTTTTTCATATCTACTTCCGTATGAGTGCCACATGAATATACAAGCAGACTTGGAATTTGAATTACATGGAAATTATGATGTTGACATACTGATTGCAATTCGCGACAAAACAATCAACTGATGGGTCCCAGTCACAAAACAAAGCAAAACACAACAACATACTCCTCGTCTTAAAGACAACCGCGTCTAAACAGCTCACGCACGCGACTATACGAAACACCCGCACAGCCCACTGCCTGTCATCAAACAGGCGCTGTACGAATGTCTCAAGCCCGCGCCAAAGAATCGTCCGCAGAGTGCATTCCTTGATTGTTTTTCACCTGTATAAGGCGTGGGTACTACGCCAAAAGCAGATTCATTTGCGAATTATTTATACAAGAAGCTTTTATTTCCTCCCGGGCAACACCGGATATAACAGCTAGAAAATAAATCAATAACTTCAAAACTTTCAATTTCATTTGGATATTGTTACTATTAAATAGAAAAAATGTAATGCCTCCATGGAAATGGTTGTAGCATTCGATTTAAACATTTATTTCCAGTGATATTTCTTTGGTTACATTCCAAGCTAGCGGTCGCGTTTAGTATGTACATGATATATTGATATTTAATAACTATCCATAGCATAAACTTAGTGCTTTATTTTATAATATTATTCCATAAAACATGTCCAGTTTTATGTATAATGCCAAAGATGTTGTAAAATCTTCAAGATAAGAAAGGCATCATTCATTTAAAAATCGATGAAACAGTGTATGAAAGGGGCGTTAAATCATCATATGTTGAAGCAAAACACCATTTGCAGGACAAAACTTTGAGGAAACAACCCTAGGGCTAATGTTTTTACCAAGAGATTTATCCCACTTGAGTGTCATTCTGTCATTATTGATGATATGCCCCACTGCCAACAACCAATAAGTACAGTACAAAAATAATTGTATAAAGTTGCTTGCAAATATTCCAGGATAATCTGATTAATACCAAATTGAATTTGCAAATTGCTTGCACTGAATGACTAAACGAAACGAGAGTAACTGTAGCCTTTCTCTAGACAGAGACGAGCTTTTGGTTTACATTAGGTTAATCTGCTTACTAAAACGACAAATTGACATTTCCGTTCTTTCAAATTTTCTGAATTACTAGATGTGTCCTCACGCTGCAAGCAATGATTCCTGATTCTCGACGATCTTTATATGTAAACTATTCCAAATCTTTGGCCTTCAGAACATGCTCCTTTATCATAGTCTCTTGTTGCCCACCTAATCTGACGACTCCATGATAATGTTTCTATGAGCATGTATGATATCCTTACAAGAGGCTGCTCATAGAAAAAGTATGATAGACTTCTCTCCCGTCCTCTCTTAGCCTCACATAAAAGCCCGCTACTTTATAAGAAGGTAAAGATTATAGCTGACGTGCACCAATAGGGTTAATGTAGGTCAAGGTCTCATGGAATTCCCTCAATGTTACAGGAATTTCCCCGGGGAACCCCTCCTTTTGCAGTTTTGGGTTTGTTTTTTATTATTGACGTTTTCAAAATTGGAAATTGAATTAAAATTTCCCAGCTTATTTGAATTCGAACAAATGCGTACATGGTATCAATCGATTGGGGGCGATGAGTCAAATCGATTGGTGTGTGAGTTAAATGTTTTCAATTGTTTCAGTGGTTTGACATCACGTGATAATTCATCTGATGCTATTTTAGGTGAGTTAGAAGCTGGAAGATGTCCTACTACTATACTAGCCCTATAGTTATGATGGGCTCTCCGAAGTTGGTGTCTCTTAAAAACACTATCAATTGTGCTAGCGTAGCGAACATTGATTTTCTCTTGATGAAATGAACAAATAATGGAAAACCCAGAAAACATATTTTTTTCTAATTTAATATATAATGTCTATGTAAAGTATGTACATTCAATATATCATCACCGCCTGTGATATACATCAATGCAATTAACGGCAAAACACAAAACTGTTCCTTATTTGCATACATAGACTCACCATAAGATTTCCTAAAACAAGTGTGGGAATGAACACAGCTACACACAAACTCTCCTTCGCCCTCATGCAATCCCATAAGGCCTCGATCCACTCTCCGCAGAGAATGCGGAATATCATCATCAGCGAGTGAAAGATATCCTCAAAATTCCACCTGGGCAGTGTAAAAGACACAAATATAATCTTATAAATTGAAAGTGGTCTGAAAATATTAAACATTTTTATAGAGCTCAACAAATATCTTTTTTTATTAAATTATCGATCTTTGCATATTGTGGTATCGCTCATATGGATTTCAATATAATAGTGTTTTTGTTTTCACAATGTTTTAATGATTTCCGAATTGATAGATCGGTGTATTCTGATAAATTTTGAAACTACTAATCACTGACGTTTATTCGACATCTCACAGCAAGACGTATTATTAACAGAAGCACAATTTCATAAACATATGGGGAACTGTGGTCAGTGTGTCTATGCCAATGCTCGGATTCTCCGGCTCCAATCGTCTCTGTTTTGCGCACTCCCCTGTCAGCTCAGTATAGGTCACCGTATGTTGACTAGGTCTTCCCGATGTTGCTCGAGGTGCTCCTCCTAGCCGGTTCCGATGGCTCATTAATATCACTGTCCAGAAGTATCGCAAGCGGTACGTTGGGTCGTCGCATGGCGTATCGCATACAGTAAGTCCAAGGCGCTGTTTTCGTGAAGTTGTGCTAGCTGGCAGGACTTGAGTACGTGGGTAGAGCTCAGCAGAGGAGTTACAATGCTAGTAGCGGATTCCAATGGCAAAGCTCTCTGTAGGATGTATCTACCTATCTAGTCAACATTTACTCTAATTTTCAGTACCGTAAATGTAAAACAACAACTACATTAAAATGATGTTGGTTCTGTAAAATTATTATTTTTAGGTGGTTACATTATGAAAATAATTTTTGTATTTTATATTCACATGTGACTTTATGGCAAATGATTGAATAACTCATTCTTTATATATATTAAAAGACACAATAGAAGCTAATTTTACTATTGAAATAGTGATTGGAATTTTCTTTTTTATATAAAACGCTTAAACATTATTTATATGTAAGATAGACAATCAGCGTTAGAACGCCCACCTATTCTAATATGTTGAATAACTTTAAATCTTACACCTCTGTGTTTTTGGAAACTTGTTTTCTAAACAAAGACTTTGAAATATTTTCTTCTTGGTCAATCTTTCATCTGGAGTTTAATTACAATTACTCTGCTGCTCGTTTGTAAATATCTTCATAGTAGTTTAGACTATAGTATAGTATCAACAAGTTCTGATTTACGAAATTTTCTATTTGCACTTCTCTCTCTCTCTCTCTCTCTCTCTCTCTCTATCTCTATATATATATATATACTTAATAATCTCATTCGATTTTATATATTAAACATCAACTCTGTTTCTTGGTATGACAGCATATATAAATACGTAATTAAATCACATTTCAAGTTCACAATTTGTCTTAAACCAATGAAGATTTTGATTTTTACTTCACTGTATCGCCTGTTCAAAAGGTATTGTTTGGTTACTTGCAAAAAATAACTATATTAAGTATATTCAGTATATCAGACTGGAAAAAGGAATCATGTTCGGAAAAACTCAAGGAAAAAGGAAACGTGGAAGGCAGGGAAACCGTTGGATTGATGACATCAAGAACATCACCAATATTCCAAACTTCGTTTGGAAGTTCAAGATCGCGAGAAGTGGAGGAAATGGTTGAAGAGGTCACCAAAAGTCGGCGCCGACTTGACAGGTATTTAGCGAGTATAATGGTTAAGGAATGCTATACAGTCATATTGGTTTATATAGAAACATTTTCTAGACAACTGATGTACTTGAACTTTAACCCACCTCGGAATATCATCTTCACTTCCAAATACTGCAGCGGTATAGGAGCCCCGGAACAGTTGCATTCCAATAACGGAGAAGATGAAAATTACAATGGCTATCACGAGGGTCAGATTTCCCAGTGCTCCCACCGTGGAGAAGATTATGGTGAGCAGGAGACGCATTGTGGTCCATGACTGAGCTAATTTGAATACTCGAAACTAAAAGGCATAAACGTATACACACAATTACACTTTCATCTAATTTTTTATATACTACTCAAAGACTAAAACACTAAAAGTGATTAATTTTTTTAAAATAAAAAAACATTGACCTAATCAATTTGCGTTTTTCTAAGTAGGTGTTTTAATAAAAGCTTTGCTGAAAGACTTTTCCAAAGGAACAGAAGTTGAAAAGTCAAATTTATACGATTGGTTTGGGTGTAATTTTGCTTAGATATTCGAGATGGTTTGAACAGCAGTCGCAGATAACATGTGGAATACACGACGTGCAAAATGTGTAGTATGATGTTGACAAGAAGAATATACTTTCCTTCTGTAGATGATTCAAAGTAAAAAAAAACTACTGTGTAAAAGAGATTTAATAAAACTGACGTTTCAAGTCACAAATGCTACTCATTATCAAAGTTACAAGGAATAGCTTAAACCGACAGATTTTAATATGCAATTGCTGACTGGAGAGTTATATTCAATAAAACCGCGATTTTGATTAAGCGAGCGGGTAGAGTAAAATTCAATACATGAACTCTCAATAAGGCGACGGCGGGCTATAGATTATCACATTTATAAATTAAACGAGAATAGCAAAAATCAATAGCATGACCAGTGTTGCATGAATGAGAGAAAAGGGCATTAGAAGAATTACACTTAA
>JAUYWV010129579.1:0-11200 GCA_032274565.1 Nematoplana nigrocapitula
GCACAACTATTTTTAAAATAGCTGTGCCGCGGAATCCGATTTCTATGGCCAGTCTACTATTGTCTGTTGTGTTAATCATACGCGCGTCACACCTATAGTCCAGCTCTAGCTATGGTATGTACGCATACATATCAACTGCTTTTAAGCCCACCATACACGGCCCATATGCAGGCGTCTATTTGCATCACTGTGTGTGGACAAGTCCAGAAAGAGTGGGAACAGTATCGTGCGTGGGTGAGTCATTGGCTACTTACTACACTATAATTTGATAGCCGGCACCGAGAGGTCATTTATCAATTGCATATTTATTATTATATTCATGTTTGCGCCTCAATCGGAGTATGTATAGGTTTCCGTTGTTTGCAGTAAGAAATATTATTACCCTTTCGGCCATTTATTGGCGATGCACGCAGACCTCTAGTTTGCCTTTTCGTTCATGACCGCCGCACTTCGCTCCAACAAATTCTTTTCACGGTACGTATATAGTAAGCCTAAGAGTTTCAATCTAACTAAAAACCACTTATTACAGCCCATAGGTATGCGCATTAAGCGGGTTTTACTGTATATATATTAAATAAGTGCATATTAGGTCTCCCAAAGGAATACAAAATTACTAACAGATGCTATATAATTAGAAACAAATATTGTATACATTGTTTGAGCGAGCGAAAATTTAGTTTTACTTTCTTTAGATGTGTAAAGTTGATATCAGAAAAATAAAACCATTTAGTTTCCAAAAAATAATGAAATTCCGATTTTAGCTTATATTGATGCGGGGGTACCCAGAGACACTTGTTGAACTGTCGGGCTCCCTAAACGTTTCTCGATTATTACTTGTTCGAATTTACACACTTGAAAATTCCAACTGGTATAGGCGGAACTATTTGCAATAAATAACTGCACACTAATTAGTCCATTCGGCGTCATATTTCAAGCCAAACTGGCCTGTGCCATACATCAAATGCTGGATAGCCGCCCCCCCCCCGCATTGCCAAATATAAGAAGATGCGGCCAAATTTATGGCAACAGAAGAAAATCAAGGAAATATATTTATGGAAATTAAGTTCAAAGTGACAAGCATGACATTATTATTAAATGCACATAAGAGTACAATTAATTAATTAATTATAATTAACATTATTAGTAGTATAGTGGTAGAAGTAGTAGTATACGGTATACAATTACAAAAAACTCCACCAAATGCGAAAGCAGCATAAACACATCGAGACGAGACGAGACAAGACACACGCAGAGAGAGTGAGAAACACACGCACAAACAAAGGCATACGACGAACAGATAGATAGACAGACAGGCGAGGACTGTGTGCATTATCCATCCAAGAAGCGGTTGCGGTACAGTCAGATAGATTCGATGACGCATGAATGACCAACGAAGGCGAGCGAAGAGAAAAAAAAGTTGCACTTGTTGTGTATGTAAATAGTAAATAAAATAAAATCAATCAATAATTCAATCAATCACGCAACCAACCCAGGTGTGTGAGTTTGTGTATCGATCGATCAAACAATTAAGGCTCAAATTAGGGTGTAAGGACAATCAATGAATGTGTTTGAGTGGGTTCGGCCGGACGCCCGTTCACCTCAGCAGTTCATTCAGCCATCCGACCGTCCGTTCGTCTGTCCGGGCCCCAACCAACCACTCATCTCGCAGGAAGGAGCGCGCCTATGCTAGCCAATTGCAGCGAGCGAAACGTGCACGTGACAGGGGGGGTCAAGCAAGCAATCAAGCGGTACTCGTTCTCGACTTGCGGCGTGCACACACATACAGGAAGGGAACAGAAACGCGGCGGCAGGGCTACTAACGATTACAATACAACAAACACACGCGTGTGGGCAACTAGAGCAGAGCGGAGCAAGCGAGGGCAGGGCAGTTAATCCCGCCCAAATCAGTCTGGCAACAAAGGGGAGTTGTAGATGACCAGGGTAACGGAACGATGTGATTATATCGTTTTGTTGCAGTGGAGAGAGAGAGACACTATAATAGTATATGCCGAATAATAATGACAAATCATTATCATAACTGCAAGTAGTAGTATGTTTTGTGTCTGTTTGTGGTGTAACAGTAAGCCAGGAGTCCAGTCCGCGCAGTACACAGTGCTTCAATTCTAAGGGTAATTAGTAAATTTCATTGTTTGAATAATTAATAAGTAATAATCAGTCAACACAAACACCCTGGGATTATTATTATTGTTGTTTGACTGAACAGAAACAAAATAACGAAAGAAAGCTAATAGGCATCTTGAATATCTTCTAACTGTCACCTGAAAAAAAGAAAACAATTAAATATTTCGTATACTGCTTGCAAAAGTTTAATAGTAGTATCGTACGAATATATTAATAAGATGTTGTTATACACGCGTTTTTGTGTAATGTCAAATAATAAATTTTGTATATATCGGAAAACGGCGTTCGACTGGAACGACTTAGCAGCAATCTGGCCGACAATTAGATTCTAAAATATCGATCGCTAACCTACCAGCACTGTTCGCCTCACCATCGCCCACCGTGGTGGTGAGAGCGGGCATGTCGGAGATGCCATCTGTGACCTTCATCAGGTCATCCTTGGTCAGCTTGCCGTCGACGACCTCTGTTTCGTGTATGGTGGTAGTCACGTGCTCCCCGTCCGACATAGTCGTCTCGACCTTACTGCTCGAATAGGTCTTCACCGTCACCTCCTCGCTGTGGTGGAAAGCAAGTTGAACACATTTAGTTCATTGAATACTGCGCTTAATTGCGGAAACGAGTAGTATGGTGTGGAAAATCAACGAATTTTCGTGAAAAAGGGCAGAGAATTCTGGTTGGCAGGGTTTTAGACCGCGCAAACAAAACACACAACTTTGTCTAGACAGTGGGGAGAGAAGGAGTGGTTGGGGTTTCCCCCATAGATGCGAAGTGGAGTGTGTCTTGGACACTTCCCCAGTCAGCCAGACCATATCGACTCACTCATTTCTCATCATCAAAAGCGGCGGCGGATCAGCCGTGGTGGGATTATTGACTCTGTTCCAGACAGAACGGGGACATCGCACAAATTAAATTCCGAATTGCGTCTTGTGAACTGGCGAGGTGGTGGTGGGGGGGGGATTACAACTTCTCCCGGGTCAATCGGCAATTGGTGATGGTGCATAGAGCGATTAAACAGTGATGTCGTTTAATCAATTTACACAAATTTTCCTATGTTAAAGCAAAGCATATCTGTACTCGATGCACAGTAATGAACATTTGTGCAACTGCTGCAAATGCCCTCAGAATGTGATAACATGGAGAGTTTCCCAAAATTAATTCTCTCTCTCTCTCTTCGCTATTTCCTCTATCGTAGAGAGTTGGAATTTTGGGTACCCACCCTTTTCTAAATGACGGGGCAGGCCATCATCCGTATGGGGGTGCCACAGGTTCTGTTGTAAGGTCAAACTTGTCGCTTTTATGCCATCTTTAATAATGCAATTGCGTGGAGATCAAGAACACCTTACGTCGTAGTGAAATCACCACTGACCACAGTCATATTGCATTTCCCATTATTGATTTATTGATCGATTTATTGTAACACATTATAGGTAAACTCTCCAAAAGAACAATCGAACATTAATAACAACGAAATGTCTATCATTCTAAAAATAATGATTAATTTGTTAACTTATTGAATATACAAGCAGATTTGGAAATTGAATTACATTGAAATTATTAAGCTGACATGATAGTGCAGTGATTGCAATTCGTAACAAAATGCCAAAGAAAAGAACATCAACTAATGGATCCCAGTCACGTGCTGCCAAGAGAATGAGAGTGCATTGAAACAAAGAGATAACTCAACGCACTGCTCGCATTAGGAGCAACAGTGCATAAACATCCGGCGAACGCGACTGTGAAACAATCGCACAGCGCGCTTCGCCGGGGTTTCATGGGCGCGGGCTTCAGACATTCGTTCAGGTTTGTTTGATGACGGATAAAACACCTATAAGTGTACTTCGTAATCGCCTTACTGGCAGAAGGCATGAACAATGCGAGGGTGATGGCCATCACGAGAAGAGGTGTAGCTGTTAATTGAGAGCAACCGCATAGTTTTTCAGAGGGGGCGTATCGAGTTGTTTGGATAATAAACAAGGATGTGAGGGGGGACGTGTCCACACCGTCACCAACACACGCGAGTGTCAAATGCCAGCATGGCGTCCGTCAACAACACTGCGGAGAGGCGCGAGGCAAATCGGTCTCCCACCTGTTGCTGTGCGCTGGCACAGATAAACACCGCCTCGAGTCGAGAGTGGGAAAAACAAACACACATGATGAAGACGACAGTCTATTCCCAGCTAGTTAGCTGATCTGGCAGGCTCTATCCAACCCGGGGGAACTCCCGAAGATCTCGACAGCTCGCGTGACACCAGGTCGTTTGTGGCGGCGGCTCGTGTCGTTTTATCTCCCCCACCATAATTTACAGGTGAAGCGGGCAATAATCGCCTCTTTGCAAGAAGCACAAGTCAGTTACAGAGAAGACATCGCGTGCGTCTCTCCCACTCCCCTTGACATACATACTAGGTAGATAAAACAGCTCACACTTGGTCCACATTGCACAAGGGTGCCCAGTCGCTGCGGCCTTAAGGACAACAATCAGCTGACCATCTTGCCCAGAAGTGAGAGGGGGAGGAGAGAGAGAAAGAGGGGGAAGAGAGGGAGAGCAAAGAGAGTGAAAAGAGAAGAGTAAAGAGAGTGGAGAATGAGAAAACTAAAGGGAGCAAATAGGGAAAAGTTAGAATATGAGAGAGCAGAGAGTGGAGAGTGAGAATAGCAGAGAGGGGAGAGAGAAGATAGAGTGGAGCAGGAGAGAAAATATAAATAGTGAGAGAGAGAGAGAGCAAAGAGACGGAAGCCCAGGGAACGCAGCATTTTGCCTGCCGGAGGACACCCCCGCCACGAGAAGGCGTCTGCATGAAGGCAGTTTAGTCACCTTTGCGTGGCCGTCGAATCAGCCACTCCCGCCGGAAAGGGGTGAGTGAACTAGAGGTAAGCAAAGGTTTACTACTGATCTATCAGACTCTCCACCCAAAGGGACTACAACATTTCAACTGAGCTCACTTGTTGGTACTGTACTCCTTGATCGAGTCCATGGTTATATCGCCGATATGCTGCACGCTCTTCTCTTCCAAGACGCTGTCGTCCACGTGAGTCGTCTCCAGCTTGTGACTGACTTCCTCCACCGTCTTGTCCCCATTGCTCACTTCCGCCTTCTTCTTCTCCTCACAAACTTCCGCACCATCCACCTTCGCCTGCAGATGAGCCAACACAAAGATGTGCGAGTAGTAGTAGTAGTAGTTTGTTTGTTTGTTACCCGGCCCCTTCCGGAGGATACGACATTGGGGAACAATCCTCCTCTTTTCCTGCTACTCATGAATGAGTCTATCGGAGGACATCTTCGAATTCGAATACTGTCACAGACTTTCAAATGCTGATACAAAAAACATCACTTGACTATGTCGCCGATTTACCACAATTACGTCTCAACGTATGACAACTTTAAAAATAAATAAATAAACAAACAAAGCTATGTAGTTCGCTTACTACTACGTGTGTACGTGCTGAAATAAAATTACCCAGTGTCTACATCGGCATAGTATACGAGGTGAGTTTATGTTTGGTTATAAAAACCTTCTCTAAGGTTTCCAAAACCAAACATAAACGTAATTGGCTGACATCATCAGACATCCAGCAACAGAGGCAATGAATGCAATAACTATTGCTGTTTGTCAGGCCTACACTATGATCGGCACATTTTCGCTCAATTAGATGCTTGTATAGCTAAAGAGGACATTGAAACTGAAGTTCTATATCTATTTCGTCACGTATTTGTATCGTCGAGTTTGTCTAACCATTGAATGTTCTCTCTCTCACCTCTCCCTCCTTGACCTCAGCCTTGGCCGCCTCTTCAGCCTCCTGCGTCGATGGGGCAGCCGCGACGGCAGCCGGCTGTGCTAGTGGCGTAGGTTCCACTTCCTTCTTGGGACGCATCCCCTCGGCCAATTCGATGCGACAATGGGCACCGAATCGGCTCGGCTCCGAGGCGGTCAACCCTGTCATTCGGACACGTCCACATCCGGCCAAACTCAGCACCACATTGGCCTCCTTTGGGCCCACGCTGGTCATCGTGATCACAGACTCCTTCTCCCCGGAATAGTAACCTGTAAGCGGATTGAGAGCGACACCATGAGCTTTATGACATACTGGAACTAACATTAGACCAAAGGAGATCCTTTAGCGACAAGGAAACGTTTACATGAACACTGCATTTGACTTCGTTATTGTTGACACAGAGGAAGAGAGGGGGAATACACGGTAAAGGAGAGAATACAGAGAATACAGAGAAGAGAGGGTGGAATTTAGAGGGAGGAAAGGAGATAATACAGAGGGAGGGAAAGAGAGAATACAGAGAAGAGAGGGTGGATTTTTGAGGGAGGAAGGGAGATATTACAGAGGAGGATAGAGGGAATATAGAGTGAGGGAGAATACAAAGGAAAAGAGAGGGAATATACTGTAATGAGGGAGAATACAAAGGGAGAGAGAGGGAGAATACAAAGGAAGAGAGGAATATAGAGGGAGGGAGAATACAAAGGGAAAGAGAGGGAATACACTGTAGAGTGAGGGAGAATACAAAGGGAAAGAGAGGGAATATACTGTAGAGTGAGGGAGAATACAAAGGGAGAGAGAGGGAATATACTGTCAGGGAATCTAACAGGGTTCCAAATAATTTCCGGGGAAAAATCTCCAGGACACTATGGCTACGCGGGATGATCTCAAGTGTCATCAAAATCGCCTCAAACGTTCCTGAATTTCCGGATATTTAGATTCCCTGTACTGTAGAGTGAGGGAGAATACAAAGGGAGAGAGAGAGAGAATACAAAGGGAGATAGGGATATTGAGAGAGGGAGAATACAAAGGGAGAGAGAGGGAATATACTGTAGAGTGAGAGAGAATACAAAGGGAGAGGGGGTATATAGAGGGAGGGAGAACACAGAAGGAGAGAGGGGGATATAGAGTGAGGAGAGCGAATATAGAGGGAGAGAAACCGTAAGAGATCCAAGAGAATGCAGCATTCTGCCTGCCGAAGCACGTCACCCACGTCACGAAGAGGCAACTGGTGCAGATTCGCCACTGAACAGCATGGCAACTAATTTTCCATCTCAACATGCACTGATTACCTTCATCAACAGTCACTGTCTCATTTATCTCATCCCTGACAAACCTCCTACCCCCATCGCATTTTGTTGTTGTTGTTCCCGCTCCTAATCCAGGACGAGTTTTTCGACTCGGGCGACAAACTCCGACGTCGCCCTCGAGTTGGGATCCGGGTTCATTCCGATGGTGAAGAGTCTGGCTTGATTGAGTGTGTCACAAACAAGGTGATCAACCGCATCAGGCGCCGAGTTGCATCCTCTCCTTCTTGTTTCTTCTGCGACGAGACCACACGATCACCTCCACTGTCCAATCCCCTTTCAAACTTGTCTCATTTTTAGGCTACCTCACATGTGCAGCTACATTGCCTGAGTAGATGAATATTTCAGAAGTTTCCCCGCGATCTATCCGTTCAATCCTTGTGTTTTATTGCCGTAATTCCCTTCCTCTGTGGTACAGAACACCACAACCCAGCTAGAAGAGGCTGACCTCAAATAACACGCACACTTGCAACTACTATACGCTGGCAAACATTTCCGACACATTTCTGGCCGACTATCAAATGTCATGGGGGCGCGTGGCTGGTATCACGGCGCACTGCCCTCTCCTCCAGGGGACAAACATGTGTGCTTAGGAGACGCTGGAGGTGAGAGGATAACCTATTGGAGAACCAATTAAACGATCAGTTTATTCCTCCGGGGAGAGAGAAGAAGCACTGTCAGTCTGGCTGGCTGTCTATCACTCAATAAATAATTAACGAACTTACCCACTCATTCCTCAAACCTTACCCAGATTAGCTCATTGTTGTTGCACTTCCTGTTCGCGGGAACGCGACAGCGCTTCGACCTCCCGGAGGAAAGAGAGAAGACAGAAATAAGGAGAGAAACGAGAGGAAGCACAGTGAGAGAAGAGGGAAGGGAAACGGAGAGAAAAGACAGAGAATAGAGAAAATAGAGTGAGAAAAAAATAAAGATAGCAGAGAAAGTAGAAGAAAAATAAAAGATAAGAAAGCGAGGGAAAAGAGTGATAAACTGGGGAAAGCAGCACTTTGCCTTCCGAAGCAGAACACCCCCTTCACGAGAAGGCAGCTGCATGGGGGCAAGCTGATTAGCCCTTGTCTTACCGATGACCTTCAACTTCCGTCCTCTCGACTGGCCAGTACGTAATGAGGGGAAGACGGGAAGAGGAAGTCCATTCGTCGAGTTGGGGTTAGCGGAGAGTGCACCTAGCAAGCCATCTGCTTCTGGTGTCCAATAAAAATGCAAATTTGACAGACAGATGATCAGGGGGCTGGCTCGGGGGATCATTTAGAGCTTTGAGCAGTCGACAGACGAGAACGGGTGGAGCTGGGGGATGATGATTAATCTTTCTCGTGTTGGGTCGCCTATGAGTTGACTCATGTCTTCTTACTTGGCGGCGAGGCAGGGATATCGATTTTGTCCCGGCTTCCGTCGACGTTCACCCGCCCGAAGGACAGACGATTTGCTTACTTCCCCTCATTGTCGGCGGTAGTGGGAGAGACTCTGTATGGATGAAGCATGATGCATGAGTCAGCCACGTCGTCTGCTAGCTTACTTCTCCTCGTAAGGCGTCGTCATCTGGATGATTCAGTTGAGGAGTGTAGCACTGCGCCTCGGGGAGATTAGCTGCCAAATTCCGCCATCAAGCATATCGCCAAATATTTAGTTAGGCCAAAACACGACAGAAGCAGATCTGTCAGCAAGGATCACGCTGCAGTGCCCCTCACATTTCGTCCATGTACCTCGTTTCGCCACGGCACTGGTTGTCTCTTCGATTAACACTACACCCAGGCAGATAGTTGCACCTTTCCACTAGTTCCAGGGTGGATTCCAGCTCGGTGATGATGTTTAGCTGCCCTATACTGGCCAGATGAGGTATCCCTGTCGGTGTCAGACTGTCGCTGTGAACCCATCCATTTACTAATATATCCATCTCGATGAAAATTTAACTCTATCTGAATTTTGTCTGCAGCTTAAACGATTGTTGTTGCAATTCCCAGACGAGGGGACGCGTTAAGGCCCCTATATCCCAGAGGAAGGACAGATAGATGGTGGAGAGAGGGGGAGTTGAACGGAAAAAGAGGGAAGGAGTGTTGGAGGAGAGCGAGAAGGGAAGGCGATAGGTATGGAGAAAGAAAAGGGTGGGGCAAAGAAAAGAGAAGGAAGGAGAGGTGGTAGAAAGGAAAGTGAGGAAGGAGATATGGAGAAAGAGGGAGAAAGGGAGACAAAAACAGGAAGGAAAGATATATAGATCAAGTAAAGTGAGGGAGGGGAGGAAGAAAAGCGAGTGAGATATAAAAGAGAGGGGGGAGAATGAAAAGAGAGAGGCATTCTCCCACAGAGTTGGACGATGTCACACTCACCAGTGAGCTGCTTGCGCAGGGCCGGCAGGGAGAGGATGTAGAAGCAGCCATCGGCCAACGCCATCACCACGGCGTACTCTTCGTGCTGTTGGGCGGGATCCGAATGGGAGAACTTCTGGATGCCGAACGAGCGAATCCGGTGGAGACGACCTGACTGCAACGCCTTGCTCTCCCCGCGGGTCA
Source organism: Nematoplana nigrocapitula (assembly GCA_032274565.1). Classification (NCBI taxonomy): domain Eukaryota; kingdom Metazoa; phylum Platyhelminthes; order Proseriata; family Nematoplanidae; genus Nematoplana; species Nematoplana nigrocapitula. The sequence continues at coordinate 9,740 of JAUYWV010129579.1, forward strand.
GCGTGGCTGTGGTGCGGACAATGTCCTCGCCGCCTGCTCCTCCAGCCGGCAGAGTGGCACTGGTCCCCGCCGGCGTCTCACTCGGATGACCTCCTGCACACGCAACACCAATCAATACATTGCACTAGATAGGCTACATGTGCCTCAAACAACAAGCATGACATACATAGAATAGAGTAAGAGGCGGTTATTTATATGATCAATTAAAACACTCTGAAGACGATAGTCATAATTTTAATGCTTGGCCTCCATACACATCAGGTCAGCAGAAAAAAAACATGAATTAGGCACTCTAAATCTGCGTCACTGTAATTCTGGTCTAGCCTGCATGTGGAGACCATGTTGGTTTACGGTGAGACAGGGAGTTGCCCTGCCCAGCCAATATAGTCTAACTCATGAAATATTTACGACCCCTATGTTTCAACACAACGGGTGATTATACACAGCGCTATGAATTCCCTCCGATGTCTATTGCTGGTCGGGTTGTCTACTGACAGATAAAAGTTCAACCCGCCGTACATACACGTGCGCACAAGGAGGAAGACAACAACAAAAGCGAAGCAATTCGGCACATTTCAAAGAGCAGTAGTTCCTATCCGGTGAAAAAGACATTGACAACCACTCTGATGGATGAGAATGTGGGTGATCGATGAAGACAGATGAATAGAAGGGAAAACTCTCTCCGCAACATCACCCGACCGTTTCCATGAAGTACAGACAATTGCCTAAATCGGCTCTTATTTCCACCATTATCTCTCCACTCCCTTATCTATCACTCTCCCCGCTCTTTTCTCTCATCTTCCCTCTCAAAATCATTAACCCTCATTTATATCATCACTTCTTAACTTAATTTTCTCTGTGTTTACCCTCTATCTTCCCCACTATCACTTGCCATCTCAATTCACTGACTATCTCCCCCTTCTCATTTCTCTCGCTATCTCTCCCACTCTCTTTTCTCACTATATCTCTCCCCTCTGTTTACCCTCACTATCTTCTGCATCTCTTTTCACTCATTATCTTCCCTCACTATTTTTCCCCTCTCTTATCACTCACTATCTCTACCCCTCTCTTTACTCTCGCTATCTCTCCCACTCTTTTTTCTAACCCCCCTCTTTACTCTCGCTATCTCTCCCACTCTTTTTTCTAACCCCCCTCTTTTTATCCTCACTATCTTCCCCCTCTCTTTTCACTCACTATCTCTACCCCTCTCTTTTCTCTCATCTCTACCACTCTTTTTTCTACCCCCCTCTTTTCACACTATATCTCACCCCTCTTTTTACCCTCACTATCTCTACTCCTCTCTTTTCACTCACTATCTCTTCTCCTCTCTTTTCACTCACTATCTCTTCTCCTCTCTTTTCACTCACTATGTCTTCTCCTCTCTTTTTACTCACTATGTCTTCTCCTCTCTTTTTACTCCCTATGTCTTCTCCTCTCTTTTCACTCACTATGTCTTCTCCT
>JAUYWV010129590.1:0-19876 GCA_032274565.1 Nematoplana nigrocapitula
AGACAGAGAAGCGGATACAGCGACAAGGTTAGCACAAGATGATGAAGAATGTATGGCTGATGGGGTGAAGAGAAGAAATCGAGCTAGGGAGCGGAAGACAGATTGGAAACATGATTGAAGCATGAAGGTGTACGGGAAAGGAATAAGGTGCGAGGTTGAGAGGAATTGGAATAGAGAGGATAGTGTGAGTTACAGAAGGTTCATGACAGGACATTCTTTGGAGTTGAAGGCGTATAGTAAGAGAATAGGGTTGGATGACGACGCGAGGTGCCGCAGATGCGAAGAGTAAGAAGAGAACGTCGAACATGTGATGGAGTGCCCGGCGGGGATTGGACAGAGAATACGACTTGGACTCCATGGCATCAGTGATCTCTGCCGGAAACCATTCGAGGGGCTGTCGTATTGGAGACAGTTCAAGAGGAAGAAGGCCAATGACTGACAACAACAACAACTGCAGCAGCCATCATGTCAGTGCATCTGAATACCCTACATACGGAATTCAGTGACCGATTTTCTGATCTCAACCAGTTCACATTCCCAATGTGGTTCTTGGATCCATTGAAACAAAGTCTAGTACACACCCAGCCGAAGGATCACTGTTGGGAGTGTCTGGCGGTGGAAAGGGCGAGGAGGGAGAATCAGTTCGGGATGGAACAGCTCTTGGACGACGAGGCGATCCTAACGTTCCTTCCGATAGGCCGGCCTGACGGTGGGACGCCGCTGCAACAACAATGCCTTGATAACCAAATAGGCAATATTAAATGATGTGTTGCAGGTGCACTTTGGCCATCCTTAGCTCTGTTATGACAGCAGTCTGACATGTGACATTGCCATGGAGTATATAAAACATCTTCGAGATTGTGATTGAGTGGGTTTGAAAATACCTGCAGAGTCTAACCCTCACCTCACTTGATCACCTTCTCTAGGGGACAATCGTGTAACCACCAGTGCCTCTACGCACATAGTGTATTGGGGACAACCCTAAATGGTGGTGCGAATACACGAGGCTTCGGGACATCTTGGTTAGGCTTAGGCATATGTATGGTGTTCTGTGAAAGTTGGGCCTTTTGCTGAAATGGCGACCACTCTTCTGAAGGTATATCGCTTGTGTAAGGTTGCATGTTAATCACACAGCCTCATCTGGGTGATATTTAGAAAAATATTCAGTAATTTCTTGTTTTCCAATTGTACTGTTAATATTGGCAAATGAGCGTGCTTTTTTGTTAATCTCTTATGAACGATGTGCCTCATGTTGGTTGGAAATTTTATTGTATGACATTTATATCCTGCAGTAATGCCCTCGAGTTATTTTAGAAGTTATTGTTAATAATAAAATGTATCCGCTAAATTGAAATGTTATTGGGGATAGTAGTATATCAACATCAAAATTTATCATTGCTCAATTCTAGAACATTTAAATTTAAAAAATAGATTGATTGAAACAAATCAATAACATACATGCATAGAAGTGTATTTAAAAAAACGTCATTCTCCCTCTGATTTTATGATTTGTCCGGATTATGAAAACCGTAACGTAAATTGGCATAATATGTGGAGCACTTTGAGTTGAGTATTGAACAGAAATATCAACGGTTTTGTCGTTGTTTGAAAAAGGATTCTAATTATACATTTCCAGATGTTCATCTTTCGGTGGTAAAACCTTGAGGAAGAAGAGTGGACTTGTGTTTGTTCAAAGTTTCTTTCTAAGATCATACATTGAATAGCTTTCAAATAGTGCCATTCATTTTCTTGCATTGTCCATTGCTTTTGAGATTATAGGCGGATGTAGAAGATTTATTCACTGCCCAGCATGTATCTTAAAATGTTAAGAATCCGACATTCTTTTCTACAATCAGAGTGAATAAACTTCGGTGGTCCAAATAACGTAAATATTTCTTTTAATATTTCTCTGAGAACTTCGAAAGTTATTTATTTTGTAGCATATCTAGTGAATTCATAGATGATTGCGAGCATACTATTTCCGTTACTGAATGGTAGGTTTTGGACCCATAAAATCTATATAGATACTTTTTCATAAGGTCGAAATTTGCCGATATCAATTTAGCTTCTTCTTTTTGTGTTGCGATTATGGTTTAACTTCTGCACAAACTCTGAAATTTGTGCAAACTGTAAAACATATCTCTCGAAGACTGAAAATAATAAGATTGCCACACACTTCTCTAATCTAAAGCATGCAAAAACCGAGAAATGGCGGTGTTCGTCCAAAATCCAGGTCAGAACACCGCCAGTTTATCGGATATGTATTAAACTGATGCACAGAGAAATATATATACATAGAGATTGAGAGAGAGATAGAGAGAAAGAGTGTGTGAGAGAGAGAGAGGGAGTGGTTAGCCGCGACGCCCTGACGATAAGAACGATAATTTAGAAATTTAGAGAGACAGAGAGAGAGAGAGACAGAGGGAGGAGAGAGAGGGAGAGAGAGAAATAGAGAGAGAGAGAGAGAAAGAAAGATAGAGAGAGAAAGAGAAAGAGAAAGAGAGAGAGAAAGAAAGAAAGAAAGAGAGAGAGGGGAGGGGAAGCAAAATCCGCGAATCCAGAGGAATGTGTCCGAAAATAAGAATCATGAACTGCGCAGTTATTCAGGCAGATAGGTGTAACAATTGTGGGTTTAGACGTACAAGCATATAATTTGCACAGTCATAGATAACAATAGAATGAATTATTCCAGATGTGGACCCACCGCGAAAACGTCCATGTTAGCCGTGGCGAAGATGGCCGCTTTTAGTCTAGTGGCTAGATAGGGATCTCGTGGACAATTTGGATTCAAATCCTGGTCTATACGGGCTCGCTACATTGATAACACACTACAATGTCCGTTCCTGAGTCGCGCAATCAGCGTCTGTCTTTAGATTACCTACCCAAATTCATCCTTAAACAGATATATGATTAATATTAATATTATTGTTATTTGCATTTTACCACAATATGGATTGTATCATCAAAGTGAAAATAACAAAAATAGTCATGTTTGGTGATAATAACATTGTTTAATATTTTGTCGTCTAAATTTATTGCTGTAAATTTTATGAAATGTATTTCTTAAAAGAATACGAATTACCTTTTTTAATCTTATAGGTCTTTCACTGCCCTTTTTAGTTTACGGCTTAATTTGCTTTAGTGATTTTAAGTATTTCTGTAAGACGCTTTAATATCAACTTAATTCGCATGTATATTCTTGTTCATTGCTACCAGATAAGTTGAAGTTTGAATTAACATCTAAATTAAATGAGTTCATTAATATTTAGAAATTTACACTTTACGTTCAATATTACCAAACCTTCTACAGTATATCTAATATGTTTTCTATCATTTGGCTAAATGGATTTGTTTCCTAGAGGACTATATTTAGCAGTCGTCATGCCTTTATATTTTCAGCATAATTACGCGTTTGACACTGTTACAAACAAAAGTCACAGAACAGTAAACTAACATCTAATATGTTCATCTAATATGTTTATAGCTTTTAAATCCAAGTATTACCATTCACACCGCAAACTAGTATATTTTGTAATAAAAAGTAGAAACATGATATTAAAACGATGTTTTTTTGTGGAAATCATTGTCAACGATATGTTCCTCCTTTCGCCTACATAACTCTGCTTCTCTTTCTATAATTTTACCTGAAAATCATTTGCGATCTTGATATTAAATGATCGTGTTGACGATAAATAATTATTCTATAAACTTGAATATAGTTATGTTTCAATAACTTTATAATTTATCTAATTGATTGATCAAAAGATGCTGATATTCAACTAAGTTTAATTGTATAGGAAAATGTACAGTACCAATGCGAATGTGTGAGAACGCGTAAAATTCCATATTTTCCTAACTCTTCTGATTAATAACCTACATATGTGTTCAAGCGCTCACTGCATATGGGGTGATATATAACACTTTACAGACTGGATGGAACACTTCAAATCTAAATATACATGCTTACTCAGACTGTTATCCTACATTTCAACGAAGTGGTTGTTCTAAAACATTTCAAAAAGGTCAGTTCACACAATTGTGTTTCAAGTGTGTTCTTTGATAGATTTTATCGAAATCATTTAATTCATCAGCAAGTCCGTAACCAGCCTTCTATTTTTAGGAAGGCAAATTTTGGAAAAGGCGCAAATAATCTGATCAAAAGAGTCCCATATCCCCCAAATTTTAATTATGTCGGTCACAAATTACATGGGGCACTTGTGAAATCTTGAATAAATATTTTTATGTTGAATTTGTTTTATGATGTAATAAATAATTTGTTGGTTTAATAATGCCCCGCTGCCTTGCTTTCTGCCCTGTCCGGCCCAGCCCCAACCCTGCCACCTTTTTTCAAATATCTCGAGTACAGTATAACAAATTTTAAATGTGCGCTTAAATTACCGGATGTTTATAGCCAAAACAGTTGAATATACAAGACAGACTGAGCCTGCAGCCGATTAGGCTACAGCGTCACGTCAGCATAAAATTTATTATCCAATAAGATGGTCCCAACGATCCTGCTGACCAGAAAGAGAGTCAATCTTTCTAGTCAGTGACTATAAATAACTCTTGCTCCACATTGAATAGGTACAATGACTGATTGTATCAGTGTATTGGAAATAATGTGACCATTACTTTATATTAACAGTGATGCTTGCTACGCTCTTTTCAGTATTTTTATTGAAGTACAATAAAAAATCAATTTTAGGGATCTATGGTTCGCCCAATAGCTATTTTTATCTATTATTGCGTTTTAACGAAATCTTGATTGTTATCAGTCTGAGGGCGCAAAAATTTACTAGTGAGGCAAATATTTGATTTGCCTCAAAATATAAGTATAATCTGTAAATAGAGGGGAGGCACTTGCCTCATTTGCCTCAATGTAGTTACCGCCTTGCTTTCAATTGATAAAATGAGACTTCGTAGATAGAGTCTCAGTATATAATCAACGATACTTTATTATTTACTAATAGGATTACCCGTATAGTGTGTGGCTATAGCGAGCGCGGTTTAAATGGAATTGACAAATCGATCATAAGAAAGTCTGATCCCGAAAATTAACAGAGAAAAGCGTGCAGAAGTGAATTTTCGTTTATCTGAAGCATATTGATTTGCCATGCAGCGCATAGAGTATCCTTACATACATCAAAGTGTTACGTACGCGCTACCATTGATCAACGTAACAAAACTGACAAACATCAAACAAACAAACTTTAAAAACATACTGAAGAGAAACAGTTTTCAGATTCAATTTCGTTATTAAGACTCTTAATCTGTACTATATTGATTTAGCTTTGTAGCTAGCAGCTACTCTATAGAATTCAAATTCACTATTCTATTAGTATACCATATATTGATTTTCAGAGCAGCAATCGCCTACTGCAGAATTCAAATTCCTACGAATTCTGGAAATCATCTATTATCATTGTTTTTGGGGGTATTTTCTGCTGTGGGCCTCTCAATTATAAATTTTACATCTCGTGGCTATTTCCCCCATGTTACCCATTGGCGTATCATTTTTCTGAGTCATCAAGCATGCAAATCTGTCAAGATAGTTGGGAGATAAATACCGGTCAGACATACATACATACATTTATCTAATTATAGATAGGATATTAGGTTGCAAAGTACGCATTTTTTTACGAAAATATGACCTATATGTTTATTCATATGTAAAAAATTGTATCATATTTATCTAAAATTCGCAGTTTGCTTTTCAATGTAAACTGATATACTTTTGGTAATCCTAGATCCGCCCCTGAAAACAACATGACACCAAAACTCATTTCGGTGAAGTAATTATATAGTATATTTATTTACACTATGTCAATCTTTATTGAGATACACAAATAGAGGGATAAATAAATATAGGTATTTAGCAGGTACAATACCAGACGTGGAGGATGTGAAGGAGAGATTTCCAGTGAATCACCGCACGTATAATAGGTACATTAACAAATTTCGGACGAGAACGTTAGAACTGCGATTATACATATATATATATATATATATATATGATCACAAGATCTCTTGGTTTGGATACTTAGTTGCAATTGGGGAGCAAAGTCAACAAAAGATATCGACGGCTGTTTGAAAAAATCAGTAAGCTAAAATACATTTGGTTGTGAGAATTAACCAATTAAAATTTAGCTATAGGCAGTTTAAACGCCATATTTCTCTGGCTGGTCGCGCGTAGTTGTGTATAACTTGGAGTATGCGTCCATGCAACAATTGTGATATTTGTTGATTAAAATCATATTTTGAGAATGAAACAAAAAACAAATGCTGGGGAAAACAGTAGATGTCGTATAGGAGGGCGAATGAAAATATATAGAGATAAGTACCTATATTCACTGAACAAACATAACCGCATCAGAGGGCCGGAGCTTGTCGACAGTTGAGAGCTTAGAGGAGAAAGAGACAGACAGGGTGAACAAATAATTTATATACCTGAGTCGGAAGATCTGATATAAATGCTAGCCAAAAAGTAATCAGTAAAGCATGCCGGGATAATGAAAGATGCTAACGAAATGTGGGAGATCGCTGGGAGTTATGTTGGGGAGGTAGGAAAAGGGATGTTCTGCGTTATAGGGTTGCGAGCTATCCAAAGAGGAAAAAAGAAAAAGAGAAAAGTTTGACAAACAACACTAGACATACTACTAGTAGTAATGCAAGTAGTACTGTACAAATGTTAATTAGTCTTCTAATATTATAAATAAAAGTTAAAGAGAAAAATCTAAGCATATACAGTATATGTAGATATCCCAAATCACCGTTTCTTGTGTTTTTTCTGCTTAAAATCTCTGAGGGATGTTTTTACGTATGAGCTAAGAGTAGGCGAGCTATACATGAAAATGTATGGGTGGAGGACCACAGTAGGTAGTGAAAATGATGGAAACCATCAAAGGTGTTTTTTCTATCAAGAAATTACACAGTAATACGCAGAAGGCACAACTTAGCTATCAGACGGGTGAGGGCTGAGGGAATGGCTATTAAACAGCATCGAACATAAATAAAATGGGCAAATGAGGGTACGCGATGTGATTTTGACGGTCGAAAATTCTTGCGGGAGTTGGTTGGTTGATTTACCATAGTCTTGAATAAAAAGTAAGAGAGATTTTGATAGAAACAACATTGAGGTAGGTACAAAAATTGCAGCCTGCTCCATTGATTTTTATTGCCGATCATCATCCCATATGCCTGTACACAAGGAAAGGTTGAGGACATAGCTAAAGGTTTTGTCAGGGGGAATCTCCTTAAATGTCCAAACGTGTCATTCGTCACGTGACATCACAGTGCATCTATGCAAACTATGGAACAACAACATCTAGAAATGTTGTCCAATCTGGCAAGGCGGGCGAGCGACGAGATGCGTGGCGTTCTATGATTGGCCGTTAGGCGTGCGGCACTTCGTACAGGTGTGTGAAGAATTCCACCTTGTCCCTACTTTGCCGTCCGCACCGATTACACAGGAACGGGTCGGCGTGACAGTGATAGCCCATGTGGATATCGAATAGCGTTCGTCCTTTGAAAGTGATGTCGCAGTGCTGACAGTCGTACACATCCTTCCGCTGCTGCTGCTGATTGGATGAGGCGCTGGCGGCCAGTGACGCAACCGCCCCTGATTGGTCGTTGCTGCGCAGCTCGCCAGAAGCGGCTATTATGGCAGGAGAAGAATAACTGCCATCACCACCGGTTGTCTCGTCAGTTGCCACACTGGTGTCGCCGCTTTTATTGCTGCTTTGGAAGCGAGAACTGAGAATTTTGTCCAATCGGAAAGCTTTACTTTTGCGTGGGCGTTTTCGCAAAGTCCCATAGCCACCGCCACAGGCTTGATCTTCACCCATCGACTGATGGTCACCGTAGGGTGAGCAGTCGCCCCCGCCAAGAGACTCTCGGTCGTCATTCAGCCCAAGGTCAGTGTGCGGCGGGACTGGCGCTTTGCGTCTAGCAGGAAGCGGTGTTTTTCCCCCTGCGGCGCAGCTCAGATCGAGAATTCCCGAGTCCTCCTGTAATTGGCCGCTTAAGTGGACCGGCTGTTTGACCTCGATCGGTGGTGGACCGAAAGGCAGCCCGGTTTCAAGGCCGTGCTGCTTCATCCAATGGTGAGCCAGATCCTCCTGCGACTCGCATTTGACACCGCAGAAGGCGCAGACCGGACTATCACCAATTTTGCTGACCGACGATAATGCAGGACCACAGGGAAGCGATACCGGAGGTAGCGGCGCGTCAGCCATTGAGGTCGCCAGCTGAAGAGAAAGGCCGGCGTTGTTCGGACCACTGCCGGGAAAACCGGGCGGCATCTTGGGAAAGCTGATTCCGTGGGGCAGATTGAAAGGAGGGGGCAACAGAGGGAATCCCGGTACGTGTTGGGGCAGAAAAGACCACAGACCGGGGGGTGGCGGTGGTCCGTGGGGAGAGGGGAAGAAGGAATTTGGAGCGGGGGGCATCCCGACGTGCATCGAGTCCCCAACCAGTCCCGGTGGCGGTCTGGCAGTGTTGTGATTGGGCATAGGGAGCATCGGTGGGCGTGGGCCCTGGTCCAACATGTCGCCGCTTCGTGATTGGTTGTTTGTAGTGTGATTATTATTGTTGTTATTGGAGACCCTCACACCCCTGGGCGGGCCGCGTTTCATGTTGAGAATTTCCGAAGAGTTGTCGTATTCAGGAAGACTCCCGTCGGCGTTCAGTACAGTAGCCGGAGTGTGGTTGTTTTTGGCCAGGTGGAGTTTTAGACTGTGACAATACTTCGTCGCATATTGACAATCGGCGCATCGGTACTGGTAGACGTTGGTGTGCGATTTCATGTGGCTATTCAACATAGACTTGTTCACGCACATGTAATTGCACTTGTCGCATTTATACGGTTTGGAACCGAAATGGTTGCGGATGTGGTATTCCAGATGGTGCTTGTACTCCGTGACAAACGGACAGCGTGGACATTCCAGGCGTTTTTCCTCTTTTATGTGACTGCGCTGGTGCAGCCAGTATTCGTCCTGGAATAAAACAAAATATAACAAATCAAGTAATATACTACTTTTATAGTTTCTTAGTAGTAGTATGATAACATATAATAATAAACAATTAATGCCGAAAACGTAGAATTAATTTTTACAGTGGGTAAACGTGGTTACTTTCGCTAACTGAAAGTTCTGACGGATTTGTATTGTTCTAAATCAGGTAGCTGGCTTTGATTTTCTTGCAACAAAAGGTTAATTTACCGCTCACAAACGGACGTATTCTTCTAATGAGCAGCTGTTTCAATTCCAGCAAACCATTCCCTTTCTCACTAAATAGAGTTGCTGAAATTATGTAATAGTTGATTTAACTGAATACTTTTTGGATTACGATCAATAGCCATCGTTGGATAATATAAGCAGAAACCACCGTCGTCTTAAAAGCAGAAACCGCGAAATCAATTGACTAAGATTCATTTTATGATGTACTTCAGACGTCAACTAGGTCTAATTGATTATTGTTGAACCTGATAAAATATTTCGTTATTTATTGAAATCAGTAGAATTATTAATGATAGCCTTTCAACAAGACAATGTGAGCTTGTTTAAGGTCTAAAGGATAATGTTTATTTATTTAAAAATTAATATGTTTTTGTGCGTTAATTTCTATCGATTAGCTCTTCCCAATTTTGTGCTATTTTGTCTATTCAGAAGCCACTTTCCTTCGCTGAACGCAGGCTGTCCTTTGTGCTTTAAACACAGTTTTTCTTAGACGTTAAGGTTTTTTTAAAGATACTATTCGGGAATCGCAATACAAAGAATTTCTACTCACTGCTTTCCCAACGTCACCAAACCTCCTTACGGCAGCTTCGCCAGTTCGAAAAACTTTCTCTAAAACTCAATAAAATCCAGAATGACCTAGCCTTTCTCCAGAAATGTCAAGAGTTCGATGTCGTACCCAACTTTCTTCGTGTCCACCTACCTCGAACCCCAGTCTTTACCAACCAAGATGCACGATCGTTACAGCTCAAGATACTGAAAAAGAAAACAATCTTGAAACAACGGCAGCTCTGCAGACTCGAAGATAGATGCAAGAATTGTCCACTATCTTAACAATCATGAAAATAAGCTAGCCGATCAATGACATTGTAGAGTTTGTCTTTCATAAAACAAAAACTACATTGTCCGCCCTCTCTCTCTCTCTCTCTCTCTCTCTCACACACACACACACACACCACAGAGGAAATCACCCTCCCTCCTCTGGAGCACAGACTCACCTTGGTTTGCAGCACCATCACGCAGCCGCCAGCATAGTCCACTTCGAATTCCGCCCAGAGGCCTCGCTCGTCCAGCCAAGGCTTGACCACCTTCTTCACCACGGGAAGTGCGCTCCCCAATTCGATCTCTGACACCGTCAGTTCGTCGATGAAGTAGGGAAGCTAGCAAATGGAAAGAGTTAATCCGATGCAATGAAACAAGTTGAGATGTCGCGCAGGGTGTTGCGGTCCAGTTGAGCCGAGCCCAACTGCATCTACAGGCTACAACAACTACATCTACAAACTTTTAGATGAGGAATCTTTAGCATTTCCGAGAGTTATCCAGTTCAGGCGTGCAGTGTAGTGAGTGTTTTTCCCATCCCAGGAAGCATCAAGAATGCGGAACCATACCTGAGTTAGTTGTTGTAACAGTTAGTGGAGATGGAGAAAAGTAAGGGAGATAGTTGGACACCTACAGAAAGAAGTTTGACAAGAGTAAGACGGACGTGTGCAGAAGATGCCGAGAAGAGCCTAGAGACCTGGAACACCTTATCTGGAGCTGCCCGACTCTGGGGCGGTGAGGCTGAAGGTTTTTGGTCCGAGGTCGCCTATCTAGAGGAGGTTACCGGAGAACATTTCTTGATGAGGTTCCTTCGTATGTCCGGTTTGACGGACGCGATAGAGCAGCGGCTGCTGCTAAAGGGGAGGTCGGAGAAGTGGAAGACGAGACATTATTCAGACCGACGAGACACGAGAGAGATAACTGCAAGGGCAAACATAACCCTTCCCCGCATTTGTTCTCTGCTGTAAAATGCTTTGAATTTTACAAGTACGAGTACATACAGTTATACATCTTACCATCAAATATGCATTTTTACAGCTTTAATTCTTAGCTCGACAAAATTGACGCTGCTTAGCCTCGTAACGACAAAATCTACAAACAATTCATACGTGACGTGTAGCATTTCTATAAGGAATCTACCCGCGTGATCGATATATCGGTGTGAACCTGTTGAATTATTCACGAAGAGAGCGCAGAAGAAAGAGCAGTACAGCTATGCATTATGCAAACATTACATTTGTACACTTTGGTGCACATGGAGAAAGTTCATTATTTGCTTATATCAGTCATAGCTCACGGACGGAATCAATCAACACAGTGCTTTACTTTCGTGGCAAAAAGTCCACACCTCATGGCATCCACAATCTAAACAGCCTGCTCTCTGACGTCCATTCATTCATATAGTCAAGTAGGAGTTCATTGTTTGTTCTGCCAATATCCTTATTTGTGGTATTCGATTTCCCCTGATTGCTTATAGGTTCAAAACATCATGTTTTTCGCCGAATCAACGTGTCATTCAGATTACTCTGTGGAGTGTCTTCTCGTTTGTCACTTTGTCTTTCAAACTAATCTTCAATATTCTTTTCTCTATCCACATTTCAAATGCTTTAAGCTTTTGCATATCTCTTGGCTTTTCTGTCCAAGATTCTGCTTTGCCATTCTTATTCGTGCCTTGAAGATACTGACTTGGTCTATTGCCGCCATACCCTGATATAATCTTTCTGCCCTAGCGGGAGGTGATAAAGTATTTTAATCTCCCGAGGGAGTGGACAGTCAGATTCTCTCCTGCTAGAATTTTTCTAAAACACAGTTAATTGCAAGATCATATAACTACATTGAAAATATCACTCACAATGTTGAGGCAGAGTAGGTAACTTGTACACTCTGACTGTACTCCAAAACAGACAAGAAAGTCTTCTTTTCCGTTCGTTTGAATCCAGCTTTAAATACCTACTGTACATTGATGCCATCAAAATCCATACATCATTGTTACATTGATTCGAATTAGGTGTCATGTTTGGTATAGGAGCAAGCTCATTTGCTAGGGCAGGAAGCAATTGTGCTACTTTGGGAGATTTTCTCTTCTCACCCTAGGCCCGGTCCGCGGGAAGGAGAATATACGAAAATCTCCCGCAAGTACATAAATAACTATTATGAGCTTTGATTCCTTTGCTTAATTTTCTCAGCTGCCTTTGTCTGTCTGGTATTAATCTTTTTGTAGAATGCTTGTTAAGAATAGAACGTTTTGGCGGTTTTATAGTCGTCAACCTCCAGAATGGAGATGGCACTAATGGTTGATTGATTGAGAATGCTGCCGCCTCTGTCTACAGACTGTCCATCAATTGTTTAAATGTCCTCTTTCTGAGTTTGCCTGGTATCTTTTATCAGAAGACCTCTAACTCTGAATCCTTCGTCAATGTCTCCCGGTGCTTGCTTCATGAGCACCCCAGTGTTGCTGGAGAATAGCAAAGGGGACATGATACAATTCCTTGCGCTACGCCTCTTCCTCTCCTTTGATTCTCACTAGAACTTCTTGGTTTTGGTACAAATTGCTGAATGCGTGAGAAAAGTGGAAACTCGAATCGTGCACTGCGGAAGCGACCTACCCGGATTCTGGACAGTTTATTCTGGACCCTCTCGCGCACCCGCTCCACCCACACCGGTTCGCGGAAGAAGTCCCAGAAAGCCCGAGTGAGCAAGGCGTTGATCCACACCAGGTGTTTCTCGCAGGGCGGACCATCTCTGCCCAGCCAGTCATCCGGAGCCCACTGGAACATGGTCCTGGTGAAGGTGATATGCGGACTGGACATTCGGGGTTCTTCCCTCACCTGCCCAGATGCTTTGGCTGGTTGGATGTCGTCGGGGGAGGCTTCGGGCAAACCGAAACTAGATCGCTGCAATGCAGAGAAGTAACAATGAAAATAAAAGCATTTGTGTCGAGCACTCGCTCAATCAGTAGAAGGGACGTGCCAGAGTCTTAGCGTAGACGGCAGTCATAGCGTCCTTCTCTCTTCGCTGTTCTAGCAACGGGATGACCTCTGTCCACTCCTCCCTCGTTCATGGAGGGAAAGAAGACCACGTCTCCTGCTCCCTATGCCACTACCGCCTCAATCTCTCTTCCATTGCTGAATATCACGCCTCCAGATATTTGCCTTTCTTCACGCTTTTTCATGGTCTTTATCTCTCTTTGTCTCCCTCTGTATCTGTCTGTCTGTCTATCTCTCTCTCTCTCTGACTCTTATTTCTCTCACTCTCTTTTCTCCCTCTCTCTGTCGCAAACTCTCTCCTCACCATATGGTGATACACCTATAGCAGCGCCACTTCTCCACTATCCATATCCCTCCTTCATTTTCTCTTCTATGGCGAGTACTTCAGACCTCCCTCGTCCAATTCATTACTGGTCCAGCCCTCTCGTTTCTCTGCCTCTCTCTTTCTTGATTATCGTGTCAGTCAGTCAGGTGGTTGATCGAATACTTTGTGGAGTTCGCCTCTGCTCTGGAAAGTGCTTGGTAATACCACCACTATAGAAAAAACGCACTGGAAGTTCAGTCAGGACATACCTGGAGAAGTCGAAACCATTCCTCTTTCTCTCGACAAGTCCTCGCGAACAGATAGACCACTTTCTCCTCGCGGTGCAGATGGGAATCGATGAGTGCGGAGAGACGGGAGATGGATGCGGATTTGACCAGGGAATGCTCGGGCATCGGGGGGCGGGCCACAACACAGATGGGATACTTGCGACTCCACACCTGTTTCCTGGCCAGATCGGCGGGCAGAAGGAAAATCCTCGCGTGGAGGAGGTCCAACTGACGAATCCGTCCTCGTCCAGCCGATGCCTGCGCTAGCAGAGAGGCTCCATCGGGCAGGGCTTCACCGCGGACAGCACGAAGTGGTACGGACCCCCTACTGGGGCCTAGACAGAGGGACAATTTGGTGCCTCGTAGGCTCACATAGACCGGTCTGGTGAGAACTTGTACTGGCAATGGACGTGAGCCCGTTTGGGGAGGCTGGTAGGAGGCTTGGCTGGGTTCATGCATCCACACAGCGGGATACGAGGGAGGAGGATTCTGCGTGCTAGTCGCAGCACCACCCCAAGCTGCCCTCAGACTGGGCACTCGAAGGGCTGGAAGGGAGTCGACAGAAGGTTCGGTCCAGTCCTCTGATTGGCCAGCTGTTGTCGGGGTATCGAGGAAAACGCAGAGTTGAAAGACAGCGAAGCCGACACTCGCGCCCACGACGATGCCGCAATAGAAGATGGAGATGGGAAGGAAGAAGACGAAGACAAATATCCCCAACATAATCAAGAGCTTGGTGCGCCTGAAAGATAAAAAATGAGCACAGGTCTCAACTGGTGCTTTCAGGCTGTGTAAATTGTGCATTAGTTAGTAATGCGTATAAACAGACAGTTAAGCAAACGAACGACTGGTTAGACACAAATCGACAATTATTTGAAAGCTGGAAGAAATTAGAATGTATCATTGGTAG
Organism: Nematoplana nigrocapitula; assembly: GCA_032274565.1. NCBI lineage: Eukaryota > Metazoa > Platyhelminthes > Proseriata > Nematoplanidae > Nematoplana > Nematoplana nigrocapitula. The sequence continues at coordinate 14,538 of JAUYWV010129590.1, forward strand.
CTAACGAAATTGTGACAGTCAATTCCATAACTTTCTACTGTTCTCTGACTCGAGTGGTCTAGAAATGTGTGGAACGCGTGAGACTCCGATTGGTTGATTGTAGCGTTCTGATTGTCTGATTGTACTCCGCGTGTCGCGTGTATTCGCGTGTGTTCCAGAATGCTATTAGAATTATATATATACAGATGTTTTGCGACATCAGACAACCAATAAAGTAACTGCTACTGCCAGTCTCCAGTCCTACTGTCTTTCTCCGTCTTCTATTAAGTACACTGGTACATTCAGTCCTACTTACTGTCCTGCTACTTCTTCTATTAAGTACTCCTGGTACAGAAATATTTCGAGAAGGGGGGTTGTGCGAATCACCTACTGAAATGCACGACCGAAATTGTCATGATTATGGCTTTTTCACTCATAACCTTGAATCTTTGTCATACAAATAAAACTATCATTTTTTAAAATATACATCGAAAAGAGCTCAAATGATTAATCATTAGCTGGTAGGAAATGAAAGTTGTTAACCAGAAGACTCTTGCCTTATACACTATTCCGAATACTTTAGCCGTACTACTCAGCTCTTCCTTGCTCTTAGTCAGTCTTCATTTTCCTTATTTCCACTCACTGATCAGTCGTGATCAGGAGCTCAGGAGAGTCCGAAACGTGGGCTCTATTTTCATTCCCAATAGTGGTAATCCTTTAGAAATTTTCAGATTAGTAGTAAGAGTTGGGCAGCCTGTATCTCACCTAAAAATAGCGACATGAGACATGGTGTGACTCCATAAGTAGGTCAGTCAATCAGAGCACGTCACGTCATACGTAGATCAAGGGCATGGGAAATACCCGGGGCGGGGGGGGGTGTATTTCAGTTTCGGATTTCATTATATGATATCTATGCTTACAGTTTGTCTGGCAAGAACAGACTGGCCTGCGAAAGGGCACTGCTGCTGCAGGATTCACGCCTGGGGTGCTCTTCGCCTCCCCGCGCCTCCTTGCTCTTCGTCTGATCATCGCCCGGAAAGAGGTCCGCCGTCTGGGGATTTTTCGCGGCGGCGGGCTGTGCAAGTGGGACGGCGGCTGACACAGGACGAGCAGGACAGACGGTGGCGGTGGAGGAAGCGGGGCGCTCTTTGCGAAGGCCAGCACGCCGATACTGGACGGGGGAGTTGTTCTCTGATCTGGATGTCCGGAGAGGAACTAGGGGGGGGGACGAGGCCGGAGAAAGTAGTAAGGGGTTAATTAAGTCTAGTTCATCGCTCTCTTTGGTGGGGTTAAGCAGTAGTTCATTATGTATTTGTTAATGCGACTGCGGAGGGATTGAGAAGCAGTTTTCAGCTATTTGTGACGCGGGTGACAACTTTGGCATTTTCATCTAGGAGGCGCTGTTTATAAAATGTTACGCAGTGAAATATACAAACTGTGTTTTCTCTGACTAAAAGTGTTTTCCAAATAGTTTTGATATTTTTGTGCCTGATATTGCTTTCATGCCGCAATATTTTAACTTTTGTTTTGCTTCATAATGACCGTTGAACGGTCGAAATCGGTTGCCAGTATATGTTTGGACTAAGCTTGTCTTTCCTCTCTTTTTGGAAAAACATGCACAGTAATTTTATACTTTTCACGATATGTGCGGACCGAAGACAAGGACTCCTTGCCGGCTGCGTTCCTGAAAGGGGGGCGGTGAACTAGTGTTAAGTAAACTCTTACTACTGACAGATTCACAACATAGAGACAGTTGGGGCTATTAAGAGGAGACACAGAGGAAACGACAAACGAGTACGTCGTAAGATCGTTGATTATCACATATGAAGAGGAAAAGTGGCAATAACAATCCTTGAAAGAGCTTGGATGGATGAAGCATGGAAGAATTGTCGAGTCCGGCTATATAAGGAATCAATAAAGAATGGAAATCATCACTATTATTGAAAGATCGAAAGTGAAACAAAATGCAAAGGAAGACAGAAAGAAAACCTTTCGCATCCTATTTCTCAAATTGTTGTCTATCTGTTTTAGCCGGGAATCGCAACGGATGCCAATGAACAAAAGTCGATACAATCGATTGATGACTCGTTTAGATTGACCAGTAGCCTATGTGTGCATAGATATAGCTCAGGGGGATATAATGGCCCCCATCCAGTTAAGATATAGACGCAAAATAGACCGCGTTTTATCTCTGCCAGTTATGGAGGACACAATTAATGGAGTTGGTGGCTGCTTGACAGGCAAACCGGATCACGGAGCACAGTGTACTAGAAAGTACACGCAGTCAGCAACAACTAGGCACACGATAATACACAACGCGTGCACGCAGTCGTCGAATGCACGATGCTTGTGACTCTGAGTTTGTGCATTCTGACTCAGAAAGATGTTTCATCTTACGAGTTGCTTGTCAGCTTTTCTCGATTATCTCTCCGTAAAATTTAGTTGGAAAAGCATCGCTGAGTTATAAAACAGATGATATAAATTTGATATCCAATTTATAATAATCATGTAAAGTAGATATATTTTATACATAATTTAGACTTGAAACCTTAGATGGACAGAATTCTGGTGTAGATGACGGCATTAGCGATCACAGCAATGGGTGAGCACTTAAGTGGTCTCATTCTTCCGGTTACTCTTTATATGGCATTAACAGCAGTCATAGCGTCCTTCTCTCTTCGCTGTTTTAGCAACGGGGTGAGCGCACAAGTGGTCTTGCTCTTCCGATTACTCTTTATATGGCATTAGAAGCAGTCATAGCGTCCTTCTCTCTTCGCTGTTTTAGCAACGGGGTGAGCGCTCAAGTGGTTTCACTCAGCGCGCAGGGACTCTTTCCAGGCAACCCAGAAAGTCAGTCGTTAATCAGCAGCCCGCTCTTAAAATAAATACAGGGGGCAATCTCATTTTCTGGCGCCTCACATGTACACAATAATACTTTTTAGTAGTTTCTTGTGTAGAAAACGCCGCTAGAATGTGCAAGAATAATTATTTTGCGGAGCTCTACACTATATATTTTTGTGGGGACCCTGTCCAGACAATTTCTGGAACATGTTGTTAGAAAACGTCACTAGATGGTCTAAGAGATGTAAAATATTTTGATGTTTTGGAGCCCCAAACGTTTACTGAATTGTTGAGGCCCTATACATATAAACTATTTTCTTTCCTGGTTAGAAATAAAACCTGACAGTCATAATAATGTTATTACATATAGTGAATATCAAGTAGCAATATGCTTCCAAACTGTCTCTGAATAGAATATCTGTTCATTATGCGATTTACTTTTAAAAACTAGAATTGTCAAAATCAATACTACATCTAGTGAAAGGTTTAAAACGTGGCAACAGCTAGAACATGCTGTGTTCAAGGTATGGGTAGCACAAATATTTGATCTCTCCAATTGGTGCTTTAGGACTGGAGGAGATAGCGAACATATAGAAGTCGATGTTTCACATTCTGAGGACAATTATTGTTGAATTCCACATACTACCACGAAAATCTATAAGTATTAAAAGTACTCACCTCCATCAATAATCAATTCCCCGGATGTTGAGAACTGTGTACCCAATTCCACTTTGATGAAATCATCCAAGTCGAGGTCAACAGGACTTGGTGGACAAGCGGGGACAGATGGTAGTGAAACAGACTGTGGCACTTTCCTCTTCTGTGCAAATGAATCCAACAGGGCATGAACATCAGCTGCAGAAGTCATCACATCACAATTCCTGGTATTTCTCAGTCTGTAGCTACTAGTGGACTGAGCTGGCAGAGTCAGTGTGCTCATTTCACTACTACTTTTGGAACTGTTTTGTGGCTCAGTTGTTCTATTGGAGGATGCCAGATCAACCATTTACATCTGTGGATGTGATTCTACAATGATTCTATTTTGATTGCATTTTGTTTGCTATTTTACAAATGATCATTATCCACTAAAATAAAAATAAATAAATGTATGCAGATTCAAATATTTTTTTATATTTTTTTTATAAATTACATTATTTTAAAAAGAAGATATATAATGAATTAATATTAAACCTATGTGGTAATTCTAATGCATATAAACACTGCATTGCAAAAAAATGGAATTCTTGTTTGGTGTTCTCAGTAAACACTATTTTAGTTTTTCGTTAACAAACCCGGAACGAGTCTATAGGCTGTCTAGACATACAGTATGATTCATAGGTGACCCTGCAAAGTACAGACACTCCTACGAGACACCTGAGCCCTAAGTTCTACCTAATTGGCTAGTTTAAATTTGATGTGAGGCGATAAGATTGAATGTCTACTGAGAACAGCCAGGCAAGAATTCCATTTTTTTGCAACGCAGTGTATTTCATGAAGTAACATTTTCGATTTTTGATAAATAGATTTAAATTTAATATAATAAAAATAAATAAAAATACATTTATTTATTGATAATTTGCTATGGATCATATGATTATTATTGCATAAGACTAAAGTAAATTACAATTCAAATAACATCATATATATATAAATTAAATAAATGTATAATAATATGTAATTAAAACAGTATAAAAATTAGATTATTTATTTATTTTTTATTATTGTTTGTTCTTTAATGTAAAACACTATATAATAGCTAATTAATCTATATTGAATAATTAAACTATTTTTAATTTGTATTTGCCTAAAAAATATTGAAACTTGCCTAGTGTAGCTGTCACATTGAGCTAGCTAAATAGTAGATCTAGCAAATTAAATGTTTTTATGTCATTGGAAATCAATGAAATATACTAGACTATTACATTTAATGATTAATTTAAACTTTAGCAAATGCCATATTTTCCTTTTCTTAAAATTATAAATATACTTTCTTAGTATTATTTTTATAAGAGTTCTAATTCAATAGTACTTTATTATTTCTATTGCAATTAGTAGTAAAAAATAATTTATTTACTTTTATATATGAAAAACATGTAATTTGAAATTAGTTCCATTTTATAGTTTATAATTTTTATATTTATACTATCTATATTCCATCATATGATATGCCCAAAGTTTGGATAAAATTAGGCCAAGAGTCAAAATCATTTATGATTTGAATAAATATACCTTATTCATATTTTTATAGATTATAATAATAATTAAATAAATAATAAAACCATTAGTAATTTCAAATAAAACATAATAAAAATTAAATAGTTGTTATAATGTATCATTGATAAATTAAACTATTTGTTTTTTTATTATAAATTACTTCAATAGTATAAATATTACTAATTCACCCTATCCTACCTGGGGGGAGGGGGCAAATCAGCCTATGCCCTTTTGTTTTTACTGGCGGTTTTTAAATAAAAGACGCAGCAACTTGAGGTTCAGGGACTTTTCATATTATTATGTTC
>JAUYWV010129591.1:0-11199 GCA_032274565.1 Nematoplana nigrocapitula
TGATCATAATTTTTGGTTATATTATATGAATATTACTATAGCCCCCCCGCCCACTTTTTACCTGGGGCCCTATTCCTCACAAGCCAAGGGGGGAGGACCTACTACTTTAGTAGGTTCTGGGGGCAACAAACAAACAAACAACCTGGGGCCCCCAACCTGGGGCCCCCAACCACCGGCCCTGCTTCCTAATTTGTTTTTATTTATGTGTGTTCAAAAATTTTCAACATTTTATCTTATTTTATTCTTCCACATGCTCCAATAGTAATTTGTCACAATATGATCCCTGCTATCCAGATTATGGTGAAAAAATACATTTTAAAAGATATTCATTGTGCAACTATAGATATGGACTCAACAATTTGTTGGCTAGCTCATTGTGGACTCCTCGCAAATGGTCAGAGTGCTGCAACACTCCAATGGAATTAACCTCTCTGGAGAAGAAGAAAGATGGAAAAGTCTGATATTGTCATGTGTGCAAGAAGGATGCAGCATTTGTGTTAGTTCTTTTTTAAGAATCGCACATTCCGTAATAGATAAACACCTGGAGCTTATATATTGGTGGACTGAAATTGACTGTAAGCAATCTGTTGTGCTTTAACTAGTAGGTACTGCAAAAGAAGCAATTTAGTAAGTTGGTACAATTACTATCGTGACATTGCTTGCATGTATTGTATTGATCACCCTATCCAACTTGTTGGACCGGATTGGTAGTGAAAATTTATGCACCGGGAATACCATAGAGGTTGGTACCAGGCGAGTAGATCTAACAATGCGTTTCTGGTAGCAGTTCCAGACTGCACAGCTCAAGACTGAATCAACGACCACTGCCTGCCTGGAACATGTATTATAATGGATAGTTTGCTAGCCTACAATGCCTTGTTAAATCACAATGTCAATTTTGTAGACCAAACTGTGCTTACAAACACGGTGGAAAGGGCACCTGGACACATTTCAAAAATAAAATCCAATACATGCATAAAACAATGGATGATCATTGTGACTCCTACATTCAAGAATTCTGCTTCCAGTATGTCTTCAAGGACAATGTTCTTATCTATTTCATGTATTGATTTCGCCATTATTATCCTCTGTAAATATTTTTTCTTTACTGTTTTACTCTTTCTGAAATATAGTATTATGAATTTTGCTTTTTGCTGTTGATTTAGCTTAAAAAATTACTTTACCGACCTAAAATGAAAGTTTACTGAAAAAATGTATACCTGAAGTTCTGGTGCATGCACTGATGAAGATTTACAGGAAGAGTCATTACAAGAATTCATGTGGATAGTGAATTTTCTAAAGGAATTAGTATGAATATTGGATGCCATGGGGAGTCAATCCTCTTAGCTGCAGTCATTAATTTGTTATCTGAAATAGGAAGGAAAGGTCTTCTTATTGAACTATTCTATGTAGATAATCTAGTGCTGTTGGCAGACGCCGAAATAAGAAAAGTAGTATGACAATTGGAGAAGAGCATTTAAAAGTTAGGACCTCAAGATAAAGATGAAATAGACTAGTGATGGAATGTGGCCCAAATTGTGGAATAGTTGAGATGACTAAAATTGGTAAATGTGGAGTTTGTGGTAAGTGGTGATAAAAATTCTATAATGTGTAGATCATGTAACAGATGGATTCATGCGAGATATGCTGGAGTGAGGAGAGTGACTGCAAGAATGACAGAGGGCTTTGAGTGTAATTAGTACAGAATAAGCCAGGAACTTAAACAGCATCAAAGACTTTCTGATCTGTAGAAACAATTATCTGGGGAATGATATCAACAGCAATAGAGGAAGTTATTTGACTGATGTTTAAAAGAACAAGACTGGGGTGGTTACAGTTTAGAGAGCTATTATTATCTGCTTTATATGGAAGTCTATCACTGGTGATAAGAGAAATAATCTACTCAATCTGTGTGAAACCAGTGATAACATATGGCTCACTACCACAAATATCTCACTATGCTGCTGCCAGAATTATCTCCGAATACACCCACTTCCTACTACTTGGATCCAGCCTACAGCCTCTCCTTGATAGTCAAGGCTTCAGCAACTCATTTGGACAGGTAGCTCTGTAACAGAGGGAACCTCTTTCTTTTTATCTGCAGGGCGAGAGGTCAGCTGCGCTGTAGCCTCATGTCGGGGCGAGAAGCCTTGCCGGCAACCTGCCAATGAACTCTAGCAGAAGATAGCCCTTTTCGAGCACTTGCTCCGCCATTGGGAACAGGCCCCATATTGTCTTTGCACTCCAACAAGATGTGTCACACGTCAGACAGGGCCTCACATGAGGGGCAGTTGGAACCTCAGAGGTACTACCTACAGAGAGCATGGCATAGCACCATTTGCTGCACTAGCTAAATGCACCACCTTGTCAATTAGAGCAGAAGCCACCGCCTACCTCCAAGACCTGGAAGTGACCTCTGCCATCCATGCTGACCCTCCTGCTGGTAATCGCCTCCTATCTGAATTTCCTGAGGGACATCAGTGTTCTAACACACCTCCCAAATCAATGATCTGTCCAAGAAATGAAGAAGGCATGGTTCATTGGGAAGGTGGAGGAAGGACGGTGTTGTTGTTATTCAAGACATCTCACTTGGCCATACAAAGTGTCTCAAAAGGGATGCTAAACCATTTAATATCACCCAGATGAGTCTGTGTAATTATCATGCAACAGAGGTAGACACCAGCCCTCACCAAATGCAATGGCAAAACTTTCTGCACAGCATTATTATACTCAGAACGGTGGTTTCAATTTAACCCCAAAGGCCAAATTTTTGCAGAACACCAGGCACCAGCCCAAGCATAACCAAGTTGTCTTGTAGTGAATTTATTTGCACCACCACTCAAGTTTCATCAGAGAAGCCGAAGCTTTCTTAGATGAGTCAACACGGATTGCTCTGAGAGGCTGTGCCGCTAGATACATCTAACTTGGGCATACAAAGTGTCTCACTATATACAGTATTTGCAAGCTAATTTTAGTGATTTTGATGCATCTTTAGTTCTTAATAGTTCTTGGCCTTGGGCATTTGAACCATAAATTGTTCTAGTTACACCCAAAATAACTATATATTATTGCTAGCACCTAGCTGCTGGATCTCATTAGATTTATCTCTACCATTTAATTTTATTTTGAAGGTGCTAAAATCTATTGAAGCTGGGTTTTAAATTGTTCTAGACCCTTTTCAGCATATTAACAATTTTGTGTAGTATATCTGTGTTTACCATTAAATGACTTCTATAGATTTGTAAATATATTTACCAATGCTGTGTACTACTCTCAATAATTTTACACCTCAGGGCAAGCAGAATATGACAAATTATCTAGAGTTTGCTTGAAAACTAATACAGAAACACGAACCTGACAGTAGTAATATAACAAGTTACAAAATAATTAAATATTTGTTTTGTTATTTATGAATAAAGAAGTTTGTCACAAACAAGTTTAGATACAGTAGAATGATCACATACAATAGTTTTTTGTGCAAAATGATCATTCAGCATCATGAGCTTCTGCTGAGTCAACTGACAATCTCTTTATCAGGAGAAGTTTTGATTTAACCAAGCAGGCATCCTCATCCATGTAGTCATCAGCAGTGATTTGTATTTGAAAGTGAGCTGTAAGTTGCTCTTATTTACATGTAGTTAGTGAATGATTAGATGGCAATTCATGGAAATATATGGGACATTTTTCTATATAGATAATGTCATTGGAAATACATTGCGGTATCTTCTCACAGAACACTCCACTGCATTTCTTCCAGTTTCTCCAACCCGCCTGGATCCTGTGTCCTATCTCTTTCATCATCACTCACTACCGAATCCAACTATTGAACTCTACTTGCGTTGCTATGACTACAGTGTGCTGCATTTCCAGTGTTCTTGCATTCCATGTACTTGGTCTTCTGTGGGCTCACCTTCAACACCTGCCTCTCTAGAACACGTCTTTCCAGTTCCCGATTGGACTTGTCACTATGCGGTTCCATCCCTACTTCCTCTGTCAATGCCTACATTCACCAGACTAATAAACAGAATAGGGGGAAAGAACCAAGCCTTGATGTAGGCCCACCTATAGTTCAGAATCCTCCCTCCCCCCCCCCATGCCTGCTTCGCTTCATACTGCAGTGTGTTCTATAAATAGTATTATATTACAAATGATTACTATGTATAGTGTTCTAGCATTCTTGCGTTGATTCATTGTTTTGTGTGTGTTGCTTAGTTGAATATTGCAATCGAACTGCTCTCCAATCATGGTACGAATGAGCGTTTTGGCTGATGCCCTGAAGAACATCTGCAATGCTGAGAAGCGTGGTAAGCGCCAGGTTCTCATCAGACCCTCCTCGAAAGTGATCATTCGCTTCCTCGGGGTGATGCAGAAGAAAGGTAAGTAGTGTCGTGCGTGTCGCCATGACCTATCCACGAGATAGCTATGGTTGTTTCTCATCAACCATTGTAATTAATATATACATTGACTAATAGACTCAGTTCAGCGACTGAAAGGGTGAAAAGCAGCAAATCTGCGCGGGTAATTCTTCGACCTGGTCGAACTCTCTCGTCTTGCCCCGGTGTGCATTCATGTACTGGCTTCGCCGCTGCAATTCGCACACCTTGTCATCTTGATATGAGATAACGAAATGTTACCAGTTGTATTGCATACAATCGACGCAATGGGTCTAGTTCGCAACACGCAGCTCGTATTAGCTAGTCTCTGTTTTTTACACGCTCAAGATTGCGACGACTTTCAAGGACACCTTAACATTTCAAAGTGTAAATCATTCTAGCATGATTTTTGTTTACCCAGAGGTTAATTTCTCTTGGCTTGCTATCTGGGAAATGTCCCGCCATCAATAAATGTTTTCCTATTATCGTCTCATTCAGTATGTTTTTACCACCTTTTATTTAAATCAAGTGTTTACATATTTGTAATAGATTTCTCAATACTTAATAGTATACTGTAGTTACTGTTAGATATATTGTAAACACCCCAGGCGTGTGTATGATCGCTAATCCCGTGCCCTATTCATTCCAGGTTACATTGAAGATTTCGAGATTGTGGATGACCACCGCAGTGGGAAAATCGTTGTTCAGCTCAACGGAAAGTTGAACAAGGTACTCGCTCCACTCCTTTTTATAATTGACTTATTCCTCTTAAATAGCTTCTTTCCAGACGTTTTTGTAGAAGTTGAACACTTGTCGTACTGTATGTGTGTGTGACTGTGTATAAACTCTGCAAAAATGTTTCGGCCATATTTTACCGTATAAATTTGTAGAGCAGTGTCGTGTTTACATCCGGCGTGTAGAGACTGTTTGTGTAGTATGTACACGTGTGTGGAGGTCTACACGCCAACTATCGCGTGTACACATTCACCGAAATGTAGCTACAGTTGATTGGACACCGTGTAGCGGCGGAATTCTCGCGTGCCGACATAAGCGCCTTTACTATACGTACCCCACGAAGATTTCCCAGGTGTACTATATTTGTTGTGCGATGTAAGTCAACGACCCTATTCCGATTTTGAATCTACAGTGTACCAGTCGGTTGCCCCTTCTCTCTAGCAATGCTTCCTTCATGTTCACAGTGGTTCTGTATACAGCTGTGCGCCTCTTCCATCTGATGTGAAGACATTTCCGTTAGCCCTGAGAAGGCTGATCTCCTTGAGGAAGTGGACTATCGAGGCTTTTGGCGTAGGATCCTTGTTGACAAAATACGAATAAGAGTCAGTTTGGACCTCATAACCACCAAAACGGGCCAGTCTTTAACTCTTTTCACAGAAGTGTTGAGGGAAAACCAAAAAAGAAGGATTAGACTTAAAATTAAAGGTACCCAAATTAGACACACCTATTGAGAAAAGATATTGGATATTAGTCCCGAAATATATTCCAATAAATATGGTAAAATTACATTTTGCTCTGCTGCTTATCTATAAATTGAGGACAATTTCATTGACTTTATCAATTTAAAAATGGCATGTTTGACGATATCCACCAGCAGACCGGTTTCAGGGATAACGTGCCTCGTCAGTACAATAGACTGCTGGTGGATATTTTGTTGAAAATGCCATTTCCGAAAACATCCGAAAGCCCTCGTGGTATACTACTGTACTATATTATCAGTATAAATATCCGATTTGATTAATTTACATAAAATGAAGAGATTATTACAGTCAAAAGCAAGTTGTGGCTATTATTGAAGGTAGCGGACCATTCAATTGTTGGGAAGAGACATGGAAGTCAAATCCTTTTGGAAGATGAGGACCCTGATTTGATGGGGGGTGTGTGTTGTGTGTTTCAGTGCGGTGTGATCAGTCCTCGCTTCGATGTGTCCATGGGTGACATGGAACGGTGGACGCAGAACCTGCTCCCCTCGCGCCAGTTTGGCTTCATCGTGCTCACCACCAGTGGCGGGATCATGGATCACGAGGAGGCGAGGCGGAAGCATCTGGGAGGGAAGATCCTCGGTTTCTTCTTCTGACCTGACTATAATATCTTGATTTTGCATTGTTAAAAATAAACACGTGGAAAGATTTGCTGGTTTTTCCTTCACCACTAGAGGCAGACCTTGCTGTCGGAAAATCGATACAAAAACGGTCATTTTGTATGACTTAATTTCGATGATAGAATAATAGCCCTCTTAAGATGAGTGAGAGAGAGTCAGTATAGTAAAAATATTGATATGCAAAAGACTAGCTAATAATGTAGGTTTATTAATACTACTTAAATTGCGTAAAAGTAGTATATTGTGATTTTAATCTGAATATTAGCAAATTCTCAGAAAATGCGGTTTTAACGGCTATAACGAAAGGAGATGACCATTAATCTAGACTTTCGTAATGCGTTTGATAGTGTGACACCAGGGGCCTGTTTCATAAAACTTTAAGAGCGGCTATTTAGCTGCTCTTAAATTTACTAGCAGTAAACCCCACGGAATTTCCCAAAAATGAACCAATAAGACTAGTTTTAGTCTGACGTATTAATCGATTGCTTTAATGGCTCGTAAATTACAAGTGAAGGTCTGTTTCATATACACTATGAGCACCTAGATTTACGACTGCATTCACGGCTAATTTTAAGTACGTCCACCTCCCTAAATGTGTGGGCAAGTGAGCAAACAGGTCCACTGGCTGGCAATATTTCCTCTACCCCTTTCGCGCTTCGACCAGAGATAGGTGGTTTTTCTCTGGCCCCGTCCAACAATTGCCATTGTTCGACGGGTGCCCACTTTTGTAGGTAACTCACAAGTGCTGCATTGCCTTCGTCTGCGTGCGCGATTCTGTACTGTGATGCAGATTGTCGCTATTTTACTGGCTAGAGAACCATTCTCATTGGTCAACGAAATTTAGCTCCTGCATTAGAATCAATACATTTTAAGAGCTCCTATGTAGCAGTGTTTTATGAAACAGACTAAGAGAACAGATATTTAGCTGCTAGCAACTCCTAAGTTTTATGAAACAGGCCCCAGGTATATTTTAGCGCTTACCGCATTAGATGTGGTTTGTTTTGGACCGCACAGATTAATCCAGTGCAAAAACTATGAGAGACAGTGGATAAAAGTATTTATGGTTGGAAATGAAAATAGCTATTGGTTTCAAGCGATAGTAGGTGTTAGACAAGGCTGTATTCTCTCCCCAACATTGTTTAATCTCTTCCTTGAGAAAATAATGGAGGACGCGCTTAAGTGCTTAATGGAATCCCTGTGAATAATTTAAGATTTGCAGGTCATAAGAAGTTATATACACATTTTAATTTAGAAAAGCATTTTCAAGACGAAATGGTAAATTTGAGTTAACATACACAGCTAAAAATATCATTTAGAACGAGCCACGCAACCGATACATAATAGATTTATCAGTGGAAAACATCTACAAATAAGAAAGCCGCATTACAGTTGGAGGAAATACGGTGCTGTAAGATTGCTCTGTATGCTAATTCAAATTTACCCTTTTGTCTTGCAAATGCTTAAAACGTAAGTGAAACATGTGGAACTTCGTCTTTTTATTTTTGCGTAAAATGGACTATTCCAAACGATATTTATACTTAACAATAATGCAGAAGTCTCAAGAGAGATCACGAAAATCCTGCGGAATAAGAGAAATCTCTGGGATATATGGCATGGAAATCGCTTGACAAAAGTGAAGTGATGATACCGGAGGATATTGTCGAAGGAAAACGAAAAGATCGACGGGTGATGACGTGAAAGATTTGAGTGGACACTGTCTGAAATCTCTGTGTCATAGCAGCGAAGAACATATTTGAGTGGACACTCTGAAATCTCTGTGTCATAGCAGCGAATAAGAACAGATTTGAGTGGACACTGTTTGAAATCTCTGTGTCATAGCAGCGAAGAACAGATTTGAGTGGACACTGTCTGAAATCTCTGTGTCATAGCAGCGAAGAACAGATTTGAGTGGACACAGTCTGAAATCTCTGTGTCATAGCAGCGAAGAACAGATTTGAGTGCATATTCTCGACCTGTAGCGACTATCGGCCCATTTTTTACATTTATAGCAGAGTCATGGACGTTTAATAAAGAGGTGATGGATAAGATCCGCCGCGCTTTCGAAAAATGTTTAGACTATCTTATAAAGATAGTAAAACTAATGATGAAGTGCTTAGAATGGCGGCCGGAGAGGACAGATCTCTATTGAAAAAGGGATGAAAAAGAAGATGGAATATTGTATGAAGCAGAGAAACAGCTGTTGTTATATAGATGGAAAAATCAATGGCAAGAAGCGAAGAGGGCGACAGAGAAGAACACTTGCCAAGTACGTAACGGAGTGACGCAGGACCGAAGGCTGTGGCGATCCATATGGCAGTCGACTTTCTGGGAAGATCGAAGATGGCACCCAATTTGGGAACCAAAATATAAGGAAAAAATAATTAAATTGGAAATCAGGGGATTAAATGCCGCCAATTCTGCATTTCCTGGAAATGTTTTTTTTCCCTAATATTTTCATTTTCTGAAATAATAACTTTCTATTTATTCTTCTACCATTTCTGCCTGTCAATGTTTCTCAGTAATTTCACCTTTCATTGAGGTCGCTCTTCTCTTAACCTTAATAATTGCCTTTTGCAAGTGTTTGAAACGGGAATTGTTGGCTCTGCTGATTCAGATTGATTCACTTCGTATTGCATAATCTTCTCAAAGACGCTTGACTCATATACTTCAGCCAGATCAAGGACTTCATACTCTTATGCTGGTTCTTAAATCAAGTGATATGTCTGTAAGTTCTGAGTGCATAGCTGATATACACGCATGTCGCATTTGGGACGCACCAAACAATGCAGACCTAATTGACAGAATCACTGAACACAAAATATGAAGCAGTCAGTTCGTATATCTTCAGACCTGTATATAACGATGCTTGTACGGGAAGCACAACCAATTTATAATATATATCGAATCAAGTGCATGGATGAACCCTTTGAATAATTTCTGCATAATAATTATGTAGGTCAAGGTCATTACTGACGTGGACGAATCAGATTATTAAAGTAGGTATAGGTCAAAAGGTCCTCACAGTTTCGATTATCGATTTATTTGAATTTGATTTTGCCACGTTATTTGAACAAGTACAAATAAGTCGACTATGCATGGTATCATATCGATCTGCAGCTTTGATGAGACAAATCGATTGGTGTATGAATTTTTCCAATCGCGCGGTCAGTGAATCAATATAGTTATTATCGATTTTTTAATTCGAAATTTGAATTTAAATTTTCCACGTTATTTAAATGCGTATAAAAGCGTGAATGATATCAATCAATTGGCATCGATTAGACAAATATATTGGCGTGTAAAGTTTTTTAATGAGTTCAGTAAATCAATGCATGGTCATTATTGATTTTTTAAATTCGATAATTGAATTTGAAACCGAATCTTAGAGTTTGTTATTCTAAATGCTACTATATATCTCCTTACCTATATAGTTTCCAAAATCAGTGAGCAAAATAATTGAAATTCATAGGTTGTAGCGATAGGACGCAAAATAGGTCGATCGTTGGAAAAGGACATAATTATTTGTCGCACAATATATAGTTGGGCATGTCTAGTAAAGCAAATGTCCCTCCTTCAGCTGAAAATATTTTCCTTTCTTGTGAAGTCTTGCCGCTACAACAGAATTAGTCTAATACTCTAATGACTCAAGCCCCACAGAGGGTAAATGAGATTGCGACTTTGAAGTTGAGTTTTTGGTTTTCTGGTATAGGAGAGTATGAGAAACCAATCGGGACTTCAAAGAAGATGCGGTAAGAAAAGCGGACCGGTAGTAAACTGAATTGAAAGAATTCAGGATATGGATGACAACAAAATGTTTAATTAATTTAAGAGCAACTCATCCATGTGAATTATCTACTGCACGTATGCATCTATACCTGAGAATTAATATTAATAGACTCAAACAAGCTAAACTTCTATATGTGAACGGGAAATAAGTTATTTCTGTTTGCTGTTATTTTTATAGATCCTTTCGATATAGGTTTTGTTCACGATGGGTTAAAGCTGGTCTTCAGGAACTTGTTTTTCTCGCATTTTTTAAATAGAACCCTTTCTTTGCCCTTCTCCATATCCATCTGCTCTTTAAACTCATCAACTTTTCATTTAGTTTGGCGCTAAAGTGGGCAAATATATCTGCAGCAATTTTTATACCCCTGTTCCCGCTGTTGTTCAAAGACGTGTCGTCTAGCTTCGATTGGTACTGGGTGAAAGTTGCACCATCTGCAATTTTTGTTATAATTGTCAGAGCAAAAGATTTTTCTCAATTCTGCGATCCATTTCGCAGTTTGGCATCGTGATTACGTACCGATTTGCCTAATCATTGTTCTTGCCGCTCACGATTGCGTAATATCTTGTGAGTGTATTTTGTAGCTATTCGCCTAATACCGATTTGCCTAATCATTGTTCTTGCCGCTCACGATTACGTAATATCTTGTGAGTGTATTTTGTACCTATTCGCCTAATGTAAGTGTTGCGTTTGGCCTAGAATGGCTATTAGCTATTAGCTATTAGCAATATACCATTGCTTCAAAGCTAAATCGATTTGTAAGTAGTGCTCAGTTGCGAACGCATGTACCCTATACGCTGTGGTGTAATAAAAGAAGCTTCACGTTGTACAAGTGCAACGCATTGTACAAGTTTATTATGGAATACGTGACTTCCAAACGAGGTGGCCAGCTACTGGTGTTAGATGATTTTATTCTATCTATCAAC